>JASDQU010194108.1:8317-19829 GCA_032191745.1 Picea mariana | reverse complement strand
CATATATTCTTGGGTGGAAGGAAGGGAGAAGGATGGAGAGTTCAACTCTATCTTGATATTGGAGGATTGTATCTTCCTCTTGGACGTTGATCCCTCCCTTTACATTTGGAAGCTGTAGCTACCTTTGGAATTCATTACTTCCATTGAACAATAACTATTGATTATTTATCATATATTGTGCATGGTGTATTGTGGTGTATTGGTGTAACTTTTATACTATTTTTCATTGCTCATTGGATATAGTTGAATGGTTTAAGGATAAGTTGAAAAAGGTTTTAAATTGTACTTGATACTAATTCACCCCCCTCTTAATATCAACAATTATGACCGTTAGACCGACGACCTGAATGGTTAGAACAATAGTTACGCCTGAAAAGCTCATCTTCAGACCATTGGGACTATGCCACAATGGAAAAAACCGCATTGATGAAGGCCTCTTTTCTATTGGAGTAGATCTATTACATTGCTATCTACTTATTCCATCAACTGTTGCAATGAGAACACTTTTTTGAATTGTATCCAAGCCAACTCATTTCTATCACGCTATGTTTACCGAGATCGACACCTGTTATATTGCTTTGAGCACCCATTAATCCACTTGAGTTATTAGATCGTGAGAGTGTATGTCGAATGAACTTAGCACAACTGAAAAGTGTGCAGAAGAAGTTCTAATCAATTTAATTTCCAAGAAAGTAATGTCCGCAGGGATTCAAGCCTCATCGACATGAGGAGTGCAAGCCTCCCCATCGACTTCTCACAGATCCAGACCATCCCAAACTGCATTCGAGAAGAGAACCAATCATTGAGATTACTTGGCAAATGCAAAGTTAATCCTGACTACATCCTGCCTTTGGCCGAGGTAGTGAGTTGGGACAGTGTCCCAAGAGACTTTGACTACACCCTAGTTATTGTGTACCTCCCGAAGGGGATACGTGCAATTAGAATGCAGCAGGATAAAATCGCGAAATTGAAATTCAACGACTTCAACCTAAGGGACCCAAATAAAAATAGTATCCTCACCCCTCACAGATACTTGACTAGGACGAAGGGGAATAACTTGAAAATTATCCCTCAACCATGGAATATGAACCTCGTGCAATCCACCATCCTGAATGTGATGAAGATTCCAAATTTTGGAAGGCACCAGGAGGTTAATGCATGTGTCAAGCTCTTGCTATTGTGCTACCATGACGGATATCTATAGCTAGATAGATGCATCATAGTCGATTCGACGTTGATCCATAGGATCACTGGATTGAGCATGCAGGGACCCAACCCACAAGACGTCTACCCAGGGAAGGTTGCAGACCATGCACTAACACAGAGGATTAAAGACACATATGGCGATATAGAAAAGGGGATGCGAGGCTACAAGGTAGCTTCCATGCAGAATGGTGCAGTGCACCTGCCCTACCGACTGATTACAGGAAAGCTGGTGAGAATGAACATACCTATGTAGGTCATAGGGGTCGTTGTTGACCTTGCCATAAAATGTGTAGAAGGACTCCAAATCAACTAGGAGAGTACTTAATCAGCCAACTCTAATTGGATTTCCTTGAATCTTAGCATCAAGGCTACGATTTCCATTTTAGCTAGTTGTTGATCCTCATAACATTTACTGCTTGGGAGATGCCAGAAGGTGCAACCTTCCTGGACATTGAGGCGTTCAAACCACTCGCTGTGAAGTTCACCACGATTTGGTACTTGAGCGATATGGGAAAACAGTGGTAGTCGAATGCGGTATTCCACACATATTATCTACAGTTGAAGAGGGATATTGGGGATGACCCTTGTATGACATCGAACACCCTGCACCAGATCAGGCCCCTCATGAAGTTCTTCACAGATCGACACTTTATTTATATCACTGCACGCGCATATGAGCACAAAGAAGAGCTTTAGTCATACTATAAGCTCACAGAGGAGGACCTCGAAGAGATAACTAAGGATTGGTCTACATAACTCCTTATCCCTGCTGACCCCACAGAAATGTTTGATCTCAAACTAATTGGTATCTCAGAGGCCACTCATGAAGAACGCGACACACCTGGAACTAACAGAAGGAAGAATACAGAAGGGGTACAAAACCTGAGCAGTGCATCAGAAGAAACCACTTAAGAATCACTGGGATGAGGAGGTGATGACGAAGTAAATAAAGAAGATACCAATAGAAAATAAGATCAACAGAAGTAAGGCACAGTAACACTACCTATGGATCCTGTTGATGAGGTTGATCCCTCTAAGAAAAGGAAGGTTTCCCCATGAAACCTACTTCTCAGAAGAAATCCAAACCCACCAGGACTAAGCTACAGACTATGCTCACACTCAATGTCTTCAACTTCATCATCAAAACCGTATCAGATGCTTCGCAGGATATTCTACAAAACACCGAAGCCAAGAAAGCATCCATGTATGATAGGATTGAGACAGAACTTAGAGGGGTACATCAGGCCCTTCACTCCAGCTGCGCAGTATCCACCATGCCCTAGCCATCAGAAGAGCCAGAGATTGGGGATGAAACCACCCAACTCCAAAGAATAGCTAATGTGACCAAATATCACCTTCGTCAAGCGTAAGAAGAAAAAGAACAGGCCACAGTGGCCATGAAGCAAGTACAAGAGGAAATGGTAGAGAAACACCGAGTTGGCAATAGGAGAAGAATGACCTCCACACCAAGTTTGAAGAGGAGAGAGTGCAGGTCAAGAAAGAGAAAGACCAGTTGCTCACAGAGCAGCTCAGAGTCAAAGAAGCAATCAACAGAGCACTTCACTCTATGACAGGCTTAGAGAAAAAGGCAGAAGAACCAGTAATGCAGGCTTGCGGAAGCTATCCAACAAATTCAACATAGAATCATAGACCTAGATCTAGGAACAGAGCTAAGTACCCTACAGGATGTACGAGATCAAAGAGAAGCCACTGCCCAGATCGTAGTTGAAAGGATCAAAGAATTCACTTTGGAATGTAAATATCTTAGCAGTAGAAGTGAACAAAACTACAAGTGACTTACTGAAGACATGGAACTAAAGGCACTGGAGTCACATCTCCAGGAGGCAAAGAAACAAGCAATAATAGTACAGGAACATTTGAATCTTCTGTCAGTAGTTTAAAGGATGAAGAAATCCTAGGAACAACACACTACTCAAAAACAGGTCCACACCATACAGAGCAAAGACATGGAAGTGACTCAGAGGCTCCAACCAATCCAGGATGAAGCGTGCCAACTATTTGAGGAGATTGAAGGCCGAGGAGCAGAGCTGGAACAAGTAGTCACTGCAGTTGAACAATGCTTAGAGGGACCTGTCAACGAAGAAGTTATCCAAGAGTTTTCCAAGTAGGAGGCCTTGGGATAGCAACAGGTCGAAGCATCTTGAGCCAAGCTCGAGGCTTTTGAAGCAGAGCTACCTAGACCAGAGTGACTCGGGATTAGTCACAAGTGACTGTCAGGGTCCTTTTGGCCCTTGACCAAGTTTTGAGGATCCTTGGTCATGTTTGACCTATTTTGGGACTTCGACAAGTTGTCGAAGGTAGAGCGCAAGTTGAAGCGGAGATCACGGGATCTAGGCCCCTTGTTTAGGGATTTTGGGGTTTTGGGATTATGTAATGGGTATGGGGATGTTGACCCACGGGTTTACCCATGTTTAGGCCCATTTTTTAATGTATAAATAGAAATCTAGGTGATGTAAGTAGAAGAAGCGCAAGTGTGCGATGCTAAGTGCTAAGTACAAGTAATAGTTGTACATTATTTGTGCATGCTGTGTGAGACTTGCAAGGCTAAGTGAAAGCGACTGTAAGAGATTGAGAAAAGGCTTTGTGCTGTGACCTAGTTCGAGGAAGGAGGATCTCGTGAGGTGCACGCAGATCTCCTGTCCTATGCAGAGTAGGATTTTGTGGCTCTGTGCATGTAAGAAGATTGACAAAAGATAACAAAGAAGACAAAGAGTTGGTGGATGTAGCTCCAGGCTGGGGGTGAACCATGTATATACTGTGTTTCTATGCTTTGTGAGATATATTGATGTGTTATGTGTTTACTTTCTTAGTGCTTTGATATAATATGAATGATATATACATCGGTGATTCTTTGTGCTTAATAATATGGATGAATGCTAGATATAACCTATGTGAATGTGCTTAATACTTGAATATACTAGATCTGGGTGAATACTGCAAGGATCTGTGTTAGGGTTTTATCTACGAATTAGATACTGGTAAAATACTGATGAACTGTAACTGCTAAGTGTTGTTATAGAATATTGTAATCACATATCTTTGTCCCAGCTAAGGTTACAGACACTGGAGTCCTGCAACCACCCCTTCCTCTACATTGGGTGAGACTTCATCTGGTTCATAGGTGTTACCGAAATGGTCAGTATTTAGGGTTTTGTTGGTGCGCTCTTGAGTGTTGAACCCTGGGTCGTCCCCTGTGCCAATAGGGCTCAATGGTTACCGCTAGATGAATGGTGGTACAACACTTCATACCATACAATTACCCACATGACTCCTTTTGAAGCGGTATATGGGAAAAATCCACCTTTAGTTCTCTCATATTTTCCAGGTGTCTCGAAGGTCCAGGAGGTTGAACAAACACTTACAGTTTGAGAGGTTATTCTCCATACCCTCAAAGATAATTTGTTCATGGCCTAAAATCGCATAAAGAAACAAACAGATCAAGGTCGCTCTGAACATCAATTTGCAAAAAGGGTTCAAGTGTTTCTTCGACTACAACCTTACAAGAAAAATTCCCTCAAGGCTAACCATTGTCAAAAACTGGCACCCAAATTTAAGCGTCGTCTCTATCAACGAACCATAAAGGAAGTGTTAGTCCAGTGGAAATATACAACTCCAACATATGCCACTTGGGAACGAGGTACCATTCTATAGCAATTTCTGCATCTCAAGCCTTGAGGACAAGGTTGGTTTTAAAGGGGAGGACATGTTAGGGACCTAACCCCTCACATACGTAGAATAGTATATTCTAATGTATTAAAGGTCAATATTAATAAGGCCTAGGAATAAGGAAGAATAATTCCAATGTAAGAAGGCCTAATAGAATATTTCTCTTCTAGAAGGACCTTCCTTTAGATGGTTCTTTTGATAGACATATTTAGTATAAAAAGGAGTCAAGGGTATGAGAAATTTTGTCTTGGATATTGTTGTAGGTGAATCCCCATGTGGACAAGTGGATTCCCTCTTGGTCTCTAGACTCTTGAGACCAAGACAGAAAAGTTATTAACATGGACACTGACATCCTTTTAGATCTAATCAAGCTAATATACGAAGGAGAAGAAGAAATATATGTACCTTGTTAATGGCATTTGTCCTCGAAAAGTCTAGGCTGAGCTCCAATCCTGAGCTCCTCAATAGGTCCTATAGAACAAACAAAGATACAATGGACTTCCTACTCTACTAATATTATCTCAATCATAGATTCATCTACTGCAGACAAACTCATATGGAACAAGCATAACTTTGAAAGAAACAGACCGAGCATTGATTATTAATGAGAACAAGTAAAAGTACTTACAATCCTTTGAATCAAGGTGCAACAACTTCTTCCAGTTCTCCTTGTCCAACCCCTTTTCTCAAGTAATCTACACTGATTTCTCTGATGAAATCTTACTTATGAGATCACAAGTGTCACATCTCCAATCTCTTCTATTCATACCACTTACAGGATCATAAGTTTGCTATCAATCTCTAGTCTCTTCCTCATGTACCTTTCACCATGAGAAGGCCTCCTTATATAACCTTGGAGAGGTCCAACCACTTGAGAGATATTTGGGATAAGTTGAGGATTCCTCTCCTTCAGTTGAGGATCTTCCCTAAGATAATGAATTGACCATCTATTCGAATCCAACCACCTTCAGGAATTGAGGGATTCTTCCTTGATTTGTCTCAACAAACCCAAAAATTGCTCAGAAAAGGGTAGCACTCCCCCAAAAGGGTGCACAGGGCGCTCAAACACTCCCCAAAAGAGGCTCAGGGAGCGCCATCACTCCCTGACAGTGGGTAGGGGAGCACTCCTCTCCAAAATCCATTTTTTAGTAGTTGTTTCAGTGGCAAACAAGCATGATTTTAGGTGCTAAATTTCGCTCATGGGCTAATTTTCCATGGTTTTTCCAGAAAATGGATTTGTTATTTTAAAAATGATTTGCCCAAATTCTATAGGATAAAATTATTTTACCTTAAAAATCGCCAAAATTTTATACAAATTGTATAAAATCCATAGAAATTTGAATATTTTTACAAAAATATCGCCAAACATTTTAGAGTTGGCATATGAAGGATTAGTAATATTCGCCAAGGTTTCTACATTTTAAAATAAATTTCCATACTTAAAATCATCCCTGGTGGCAAAAGGTTTGTACTCTCTGTCAAATGGTTTCTCTTCTTCCAAACTAGTCTTTGAGGTGTCTTAAGTGTATTTGTGATGCTGTTAGAGGCACGACATAGGCAAGATGGAAGTATGATGTTTTTGACACTTGCAACACTTGTAGTCAAGATGAGACACTTGCGGACAAGATGCGACACTTAAAACACTTGTAATGATGACACTTGTGACACTATGGAAGTGAGTAATTTTGAGGTGTAACAGATTGCCCCCCAAAGTACGAAGTTAGAAGATGATGATGACTGAAGCACCTTGTAGAATTTTTCGAGCAAGGGTATGGATGCAGAGAAATTGGAAAAAGATGCACCCAAACATCAAACAAATATTATGAGATGTTTCAAACCCAAGGAAAGCATACCTATGCTTGAGTGATAAAGACTTTTTAGGTATGGCCGCCATAAAATACACTGCGGATCCATAATTACATTGACAAATGTATAGCCACTGAAAATACAATGTGGATCTATACTCCTATGACCTGAAATGATTGTATCCATGAAGAATACACAGTGCATCTATGAAATGACAAGACATAGCCACGACCAATAAAAAGTGGATCTATGTAACAGTATATGTGTCATAGTTCAAAAGAACTCCTTTGCAACCTGGGAAAACTACATATAGGAGTGATGACTCAACCTAGGGTGTTCTTAACAATCCCGATGTAGTCTGAATCTAACCATGTGAATAGATGTCCTGATGTCAAACATGGCAGAAACCACTTGATTACCAGTCAATGATGTAAATTGTTGACAAGCGCGAGGGAGATCACCATTGATGTCAATTATTCCCAAGGTACTCTAGTACATCCCGAAGAATGTGAATGAATGAGCTGAAGTCAAACATTTGTGGAATGATCTGATCAGGGGTCAATGATGTAAACCCACTGTCGAACATGAGGAGGCCTACCATTGAGGCATGCAGGTCTTGAGGTATTAATTGGTTTCTAATTCTAGTTCCTGGATAATGTGTTGAAGTCGAAAGGAATAGACTCATCGAAGGAGGGCCTTGATGTATCCCCCAACAATGACATGAAAAGGTCACAGAGATGTAATTGGTAGATAAAATGAACATGAACTGACACGGGTATTGAAACAAGATATTTTTGATGGATGACTCTTGAAGAAGATACTTCCCTTGAACACTGTGGCACAACAACAAAAACTTGACATGGACGAAAACACAATAATGTAGTGGATACAGTGACTTTCATCAGCTGACCGAAAGGAGTAAAATAAAATTAGAGGATTGGCTCAGGTCATAGGTTCAACGGATTGAAATGCATGCAAGGACAAAGTCTCATGTTCAAGGGAGACTGTAAGAGCTACTGGTAGTGTTCTCAAAAAATGCTTGGCTTGCTTATTTCAATTTTTCCCCCATCCAGATAGACGAGTACCTCTTTTTAATTTAACAAGCTCGAGGAGGGTAACACATGCTCAATGTAACTAAGCTTTGGTAAGTCCCTCTTTCTTTGTTTAACGAATTTGAAGAAGTAAGGGTTCGGTCCCATATGGGCACTTTAATGTATGATTGTTTAATGACTCCAGAGAAGGTAAATTCAATGGTTTTCATATTTAGAGAGTCTGAAAACAACTCAAAGATGACTCTAATGTTGTCCTTTTTCATAATATTAGTCTTGTGAGGCCGAAAAAGAGATAAATTGTCACTCGAAAGACTCCCTTTCAAACCTTTTAACGAGTGGGAAAAGAAGCAAGATCACTCGACAATCTTTTCATGTTTAGAGAGTCTGAAAAGAGCTTAAAGATGACTCCAGGGGGTTCCTTTTTCGTATATCCATGCGGGTTCGAAAAAGAGATAAAAGTTTACTCGGTTGCATTCTCATGTATTTATGAGCACGAGAAAGAACAAAGACTAAGCTCGGTATGCCCCCATCTTGAAAGCTAGTGGCTTAACCCCAGAATGATCATCAAAGGTTGGAGACATGCCCTCCAATCATCAATTCATTCATCGATTGTGAGGTTGTCACCAATTTCTCTACTAGATAGAGAAAAAAGGATAAGAGTGGATGAAATGAAGGTTCAAAAGAGGTGACTGTTTCATTTTTTAACGATCTTGACACAGGAAAATAACTATCCTCAGGGCTCCGGGTTCAATCCCCAGATTGTTGTTTCATTTTTTTAACGAGCTTGCTACAAAGAGGAAAACTATGCTCAAAGCTTCTGTTTCATTTTTTAACGAGATTGCTATAGAGAACTGAAACTATGCTCATGACCTCTGTTTCATTTTTTAACCAGCTTTCCACAGAGAGAAAAACTATGCCCGTAGGCTCTTCTTGATAATGATCTCCAAGAGAATAGTGCTATGGAAGGACACCATGTCAAGGGACAAAACTCTGTCATGGCTTCCAAGAGATCTTCACTGGATGGAAGAAAATCACTCTAGAAGGAACACATTTCGAGGGCCGTGACAGGGGTAAGGAGATCAGGCTCTAATAGCCCTACCGAAGAGGTCACCATGTCAACGACTGGATCCAAATCATCGAAAGTTGAAGGCATGGGAGATAACACCACATAATTGAAATGTGATGGGGGCGATAATGTCATCATATAAGAACTATTCAGGTAGGTAATCCAGTCAGGACCGATGAAGGAAAGTTGATTAATAGTCACAATTATTCCATCGTGAGGGAAAGATATCACATGAAAAAGAGTGGACACAACAACTTTCATGGAATAGACATAATCCCAACAAGGAGTAAAGTGAAATCCAAGGAGTCTCGGACTACCATGACATCAATAAAGACATTTTTCCCTCCCAAAGTTATAGGAAACTCAGGAAGAGTCCCTAAAGGTTGACTATTTCTTCTGTTAAAATCTAACAGATTATGTGTAACTGGTGCAAGATGAGGACAACCCAAACTGTGCCAAGAAATAGAGGACAAAATACTAACAAATGCACCTTCATCTATCAGTGTTTGAGGAAGGTCATGATCACAAACCTATACTGTAATTTCTAAAGGAATGTGAGAGGGAAGATGAGGTCCAGTTAGAGCACCCCAATCAAAAATGATGGCCTCATTGCTTGGAGGGAGTTTCACGATAGAAGGAAGAATGTCCCCCAGCACGGTAGATTCTGTATCAACGAGAAAAATGTGGGAAGTATCGGTTTTACTCTCTAGAGGGAGAGTAGGATCGACCAATGATGGGATCAGATCGGATCGACTATGCTCACACTCTTTAGAGGAAGAGTAGGATTGACGGATGATGTAACCAAAGAAATCACTTTGGCACTCTTCGGGTGAAGGGTGGGACTGACCGAGGAAGGGACTAGATCAGTCACTTTGGCACTCTTCAAAGGAGGAGTGGAATCGATTGATGGTGGAACCAGATCAACCACTTGGGTTTCATTATCTAAGTGGAGAATGGGGTCGATGGGTGGAAACGGATCAACCACTTTGGTGTCACTCTCTAATGGGAGAGTGGGGTCAACCGAGGATGAAAATGGATTGACTACTTGGGTTACACTCTTTTGATGAAGAGTAGGGTTGATCGATGAGGGAACTGGATCAACTACCTAGATTTGTGGTTCAATCAAGGAGGAAACTATATTGAACACTTGATCAACTGGACTGACCGGGGATGGAATTGGATTGACCAGTCCATCAAATAACGATGGGTTGGTGGAAATATTACAATAATATTTTGGAAGTTGAAGTTTTTCAAAAAGATAAGAAGCCTCTTCCATGTGAGGACAAAGGTGAGAATAATGATCACCTTTGACAGTTGTCTTCTTCTTACCAACCTGGACATCACTAATTGATGGGGAATCACCATCATGTCTATCAGAGGGAGATGACATGGAGGACCACATTTCTAAGACCTTGGGAATACAAGGGAAATTCCTTAGAAAGTGTTCAACCTTACAAATATTGCAATGGAATTTGGGTTTCAGATTCTTCATTTTAATCTTGTTGAACTCATCAACACTCCCAATACTATTAGCAGTAACTAGTTGTTGGGACTCAACATCTGATATTGTTGGAGCCTTGGTCTTTTTCCGACTCTTCCTCTTCTTATCTTTCCATTTTTTCTTCTTCTAATCAACCTGGATACTTGCTTTAGATATTTCACTAGACAAAGAAGGAGAAAGGGAAGGAGACTTAATGGGTGAATAATACGTAAAGTCAACATGAGTTTGATGTGTGGGTGGTTTATAGACATATAAATTATTAGGTGCAGTTAAAACATTGGGAGGATTCAAGATCACTGGAGTGGGGAACAACCAAACCAGTAATCCAATGGTGAGTACTGGAAGACTCAGTGTGCCAATGTACAGAGGACCAAAGTTTCCAAAATAAGGAAATGTATAAGGTTCCCCAAGAGAAGGGGTTCCTCCACTGGTACTCTCAAGATTTGATGACATTAACACTGACTCGACCTAAGGTCCACTAAGTAACACAACTAACACATGCTATGAATCTGAGAAGAAAACAATCAAACAAAACCTTCCCACAATGAAACCACTAGTTGGTGATGAAATCCAACGTCGTGAGATCAAAATAGGAAGAGGTGGGGATAGAGAGGGTGGATAAGTTACGTTGGTGACATGCTTAATGGACTTATGCCTTGGTGCAAGATTCCACATAGTAATTGTAGAATTACCCTCCAGGGAGCCCGAGTGAGTTTGACCAACGTCTGTTCCAGGTACAGTGAGATTTCCCTTCACTGTCACCTTGTGTGAGACCCTAAAGATTGTGGCTACTAAGGTCAGCAATTCACAGTCAGCCCCTGGGAAGGTACAATTGATATTCTAGTCAAAATGTATGGGCATGATAACAAGTCTAAAATCAACTCGAGAGGCTCCCACACATAATCATGGGTATACCTTCAAGTGACCCCCAATATACGATCCGACCACTAAAAAAAGTTGTGCCACGAAGGGATAATCTCTGTAACTCACTCGAATGTGACCTCGTACATAACCCCTATGTGAGAGGGGGATCTTAGAAATCCTATATGACAATTGGATTTTCTCTCCCTATCACAAAATGCTAAGTTTGTTTGATAGCTTTGGAAAGTTATCCTTTCAACCTATTCCAAATCCCTACACCTTAAACTAATGTAGGTTTTCTAACAAAGATGTAAAAAGTATGATAAATTTTAG
>JASDQU010194107.1:8805-19829 GCA_032191745.1 Picea mariana | reverse complement strand
AGATGTACCCTAAGGAATCGTCGGTGTAAAGTTGGATCATGAACCCGATACACTCTATTTAACTGCAAAACAACCAATTGACTGTCAAGATAGACGTGGAGATGAGAGATACCGAATGACAAAGCATCACAAAGCAACTCAATAACTGCATTGTACTCGGCGACATTATTTGTGGTGTCACCTAAGCATATACCTTTGGAGGATAACAACCGACCCTGAGGTGTAAAGATTACCCAAGCTGCGGAGGCAAGCCTCCAAGTGTGCCGACTAGCACTGTCTGCATACCCAACAAACACCTCGGAGTCACTTTACATATGCCATATTAACGAAAGATAACATCAATGACACATCCATAACATTTAAAAGAAACTAAAAAGTAATAGTACCAAGACTATACATATGTTACAGAAAGTTACCCACAGTGACCTGCCTATGAGTAATACTTCTTGAGGTAGAGCCCATTTCTAGGCTCCACCAAAGAATTTCCTTCAAAATCAACCAAACGATAGGCGCCCTTTTTTAATACCTCTTTTATGATGAAAGGTCTGAACCACATGGGTTTGAATTTTCTTTCCCCCAGGGGGTCCTTATCTTGGTCATAGACCATGACAAGGTCACCTTCAGAGAAAATCTGAGGACGAACAGACCTATCATATTGACACTTGACCTTATGTTTGTGAGCCTCGTTGGCCAAGGCCACATCACGACGTTGCTCATTGAGCTGCTCAAGGTATACTAACCGTTCTTCAAGTGGAGAAGTGTCTGGCAATAATTTTACTGCCAATTTTAGAGACGAGATCTGACATTCGATGGGCAAGACTGCCTCCAGCCTATAAACGAGTTGCAAAGGTGAGAAATCAGTTGCAGTCTTAATAGATGTTTGGTAAGCCCATAATGCCAAGTATAACATCAAATGCCAATTTGACTTGGCCGAGTTGATAGTTCGCTGTAGAATGGTCTTAAGAGTTTTGTTTACAGCTTCCACCTGCCCATTGGCTTGGGGGTAGTAGGGTGATGAATTCTCTTGATGTAACCCAAGCTTTGATGTTAATTTGGTCATCATTTGGTTCTGAAAGTGACTGCCATGGTCAGTAACAATATCTCTCGGGACGTCGAACCTTGCTATGATCTGGTTGAATAAAAAGTGAGCTGTTGTCTCTCCATCATCTTTGAACGTTGGCATAGCTTCCACCCACTTTGTGAAGTAGTCGACAACTATGATGATATAGCGATGCCCCCTTGCTGAAGGGGGGTTGCAAGTAGTGTAATAAATCCCCCACTTGGTGAAGGGACCAATTGTGATGACAGGAAACATGGGAGTGGGATGTGCCCTCATCTTCCAAGAAACGATTTGGCATGGATGGCACTTCTTGACCGATTCTATACAATCTTTGATAAATGTCGGCCAGAAGTAACCTGCTCATAGAATCTTTTGGGTTGTTTCCAACCTAGAAAAATGACCACCACAAGCTCCGGTATGGAAATTTTTAAGCATGATAATTGCCTCCTCATGAGTGAGACATCGGCGTAGGATGCAGTCTACACCTCTCCGATACAACGTATGATCGAGTATGAGATAATTCTTAGCCTGATGGCGTATATGTCGACGCTCATCATGAGAAGCAGAAGTGGGGCACTTCAAAGTCCTGAGATAGATAAGTATATCTCCGTACCAAGGATCCAAAGATGTGATCAAAAACATATCTCCCCGGATAGGCGATTCTTCAGGCACAATGTCACCTGACTCAATCAGAAGTTCCGAAATAAGCTCTGCGAAGACCAGTGACTTTTTGGACTTTGCTGAAATGAAGTCTAAGTCAAACTCTTGGAGGATGACCATCCATCTACTGATTTTTCAACCTATTACCCATCGTGTCAACATGTACTGAAATGGATTCATGACAACAATGATGGTGGTTTTGCGAAACAAAACATAATGAGAAAATCATTGAATAGCATGAACTGTTGCCAATGCAAGTTTTTCGATATGAAATAATTAAGTTCCGGTCCTATGAGGCCTTGGCTCAGGTAATAGATCATGTATTTTAAGAACAAGTCATCTTCCTGAACTAAAACCATGCCAATGGTTGACTCTACGACAGCTAGATATAATAATAAATCTTTGTTATAGTTAGGTGGCCATAGCAGAGGGGCAGTTGTGAGGGCATGTTTTAATGCATCGAAAGAGCATTGAGCGGCTTCGTCCCAGTAAAAGGGAACATATTTCTTTAGTAAATGCATAAAGCCCTTAGTGATCTCGTCATAGTTGGCGATGAAGCATCGTAAAAAGTTTTCCTTGCCTTGTAGACTCTGAAGTTGAAGAATTGTGCATGGGGGTGGCAACTAGATTATTGCCTCCACCTTGAGAGGATTGACCATGATCCTTGTTGTAGATACGATGAAACCTAACAAACACTCTGACGTTATGTAGAAGCTGCACTTGTTTGGATTCAAGAAAATCCGAAAGTAGCGACAACGTTCGAAGATAAGTCTAATGTGTGTGGGATGATTCGTTCTCTTGCAAGATCGCGATGCTAAATCATCTAGATAGGCCTCGACTATATGCTTGAGATCATGAAAACAAAAATGCATGGCCCACTGGAAGGTGGCTCTAGCATTTTTAATACCAAAAGGCATCTTACGATATGTGAATGTACCCCAAGGACAAAAGAATGTTGTTTTGTGTTGGTCTTTGGGTTTGATTTAGATTTGATTATATCCCAAAAAATCATCCATGAAAGAAAAGGCTTCGCAACCAGTACATTCATCAATGATCTAGTCGATGAATGGTGTTGGAAAATTATCTTTGGGACATGCCTTGTTCAAATCACGGAAGTCGGTACATACATGAATCATGACTTGTTTTTTTATTGACCGGCACAGGATTTGACACCCATTGGGTCAAATGGATAGGATAGATAAAACCTACCTTTAAAAATTTCTCAACCTCAATCTTGATGGTTGTTTCTTTCTTAGGATTAAATGGACAAAGATTCTGTTGAACAGGCTTAGCATCAGGATAAGTTGTGATTTCATGTTCAACTATTTTTGGATCGATACCTGGCATTTCCTCATAAGACCAGACAAAAACGTCGTGGAATTCTTTGAAAAGATCTGTGTAGATTTGAATCTCTTCGGGGGAGAAATCCGCTTCGATGAAGACATTTTCCATGAAGCCAGGGTTTCAGGAGATATTGATCGGCACAATTTCAGCGATAGTTTTCATATTGCCCTCAACATAAATTTCATGTGTGTCTAAGAGATTAATAGGGCATGATTGATCTCCCATCATGGTCATGGTGAATTATCCTGCTTCGATTTGTCTTAACTTTGGGAGAAAATATGATTTGTGATGAAGATCTTCCCAAGGTTTGTCCGGACTAGTCATTGCTTCGATTACTGCTTCGTCAGAAGGCAAGACTAAGTCTAATGAATCAATATTAGCGAGAGAGGCCTGAGCCTAAATAGGCTCTAGAAGTGGATCTAACTCTTGTGCAGGAGGCATATCAGGGTTAGCTGAAGCGTAATGGACTAAAGAGTATGCTACCTCAATAGCAGACAAGGGCATGTACACGCGTCCAGTAATGGAGTAGGGCACGTGGGCCTTTATAAAAGAGGATTTTCAAAGAGTTGTTCAGCAGTGCTTTGGCAAAGAAGGGATATGAGATAGCCTGATGCCAGGTAAACATGTATGGTGCAATTTAGGGTTATAATAGTTTATTTTCCTTGCCTTCCAATGCTTTTGCAACCCTTGTTGCACTAGTAAATCCCGCATCTTGAGCTTCCAGAGCTCAAAGTTGATTTTACCACTGAAATTTTCAAATTCAAACTTTGAACTTTGCGTCTTAGCCATTAGAAAAAAATATCCTAATGTCCATTACTTATAAAACCTAAGTCCCTTTAAAACATAATGTGGAGGAATAATTGGTAAAAAAGTTTAATTAAAGAACCTTTTAATAATATATAAAAAAGTTTAATAAAAATATTTTATAAAACAAAAGGATTCACTTTTAAAACATCCACTTTTTAAATTTTAATTCCTCCACTCTTTTAAATATAATATTCCAAATATAGTACCTCATTTTAAAGCAGCCTCCACGTGACTTGTTCACGTTTTATAAAATATCATAAATTCTTTAAAGATCATGACCATGCCTTAAATTCGTTTCACTCCATAAAAAACATGCGAGTTAATTTAAGGAGACTGTGGATTTTGATTTTAAAAGGAGTCGTCGCACCTCATGCTACCACTGGAGTGCGGTCGTCACACCTTTCACTATGATTTACCTGTGAAATGCTTCAAAGGGCCATCGCACCTCTCGATGCACTTGGAGTGTGTCTATCTCAAAGAGTCTACACATTGTACCTCATAGCTGGACCGCGACGATTTTAGTATTTTCACACGAGCATAAGTTCGAGTAATACGACGTCGAACCCTTCGAGAGGAGGGACCTACGACGATGTAGAAATTCAATCACCTCACACATATGTTGATGCTCATCCAAATTGTGATGCCCTCTCCTCCAACTAGCTCTGATACCACTTGTTAGAATTGCGAATGCAGAAAACACAATTCACATATGATAATTAACAATCACACACATAAGAAACACAAAGATTTCACACGGTTCACCCAAACATTAGGCTATGTCCACCAAGCATACGCATCGATTGTCTTATTATTCATATCATGAATATTACAACAGACTAAGAAGTTCTCACTCTGTCTCTCTCTTTGCCTCTACGGGCTTACATGTATTTCTATACATTTACAAGAAACTAATTATTAAATGCAATCCCTATCCATATTATAACTTGGTCTATTTGGTTGTAACAAATGCAGAATCATAGGATCCAAATCCATCATTAGAGTAATTCATTGTCACCAAATCCCAACAAGAAGTTGCAACCAATCTACCAACGTTGATGTATAAATTCTGTCAATACGACTTGAACATAAGCCTTTCAAATTTAAGTTTTGTATTGTACAATATTCTGGTATGTTTTATCTCTTTCTAGTTTTCTATTTTCTCTAACTTCAGTATAGTTAACATCTTCTTTTTCATACAATGATAATTTGATTTTAGCATGCTTCAGAGCAAGCCCGTTGAATATAGGATCTTAGCATTAATTGTTTGGTTCGTTATACCTTTTGCAGAAATAGACAATGGGTTGGAATTGTTACTATTTATTGAGTCCAAGGCACAATGGTCACCGAAACAAGAAGCTCTATGCATCTTTGGAAATAAATTTGGGAGATATTGGTTAGAATTAGGAGAGAAGAAGCCCGAAAATAAAAATATTAAGGCACCTCTTACTTAACTCTACAAAATAATCACTTGATCAGATCAACACACACGATATGGAGGATTTCGATATCAAGGGTACTCCTATGTGGTAGAGATTCGAGAAATAGAGATTCAATAATTAAAAAAAGACGTTGGGAAACTTGGTAAGATATATGGGTCATGTTATAATTTTAGAAATTACAGTTATCTTCTTTAACATTCATTAACATTTGGATCACAAGATATATCGTGGGAAACCCAACAACAGATTATTCACTATAGATTCCTTCAACCAGTACAATGTCGCATTATATCTCTCCACAAATATACCAAGACCAAGATACCAAAGACTAGGAAACCAAGACCTCCTATGCTAGACGTCATTTTCTATTCTCCAAAAACACAAGAGAAGGCGAGTTGTGTATGTATACAAATGAGAGGAACTCAACCTCTATTTATACACATAAATTGACTCTCGAAAAGACGCAATCCTAAGAGGGGCCATTTTGAATTTTACAATAAGGATAACAATAAAATAATAAATTATTTTGAGCTGATTTATACAACAATAACTTTCTTGAGGTTTGACCAATACAAATACAAAATAATATCTTTCATAGGTACATGAAAATATCAACACTCCCTCTTAACTAGGAAGGTATTCTTTTGTCACACGAGCTCATGACCATTGACTGTTGAACATATGAATCTATACATCATCGAATATCCATAGTACAACATGGCTTCACAACAAATGCATCCAAGGCCTGTGGATATCTCTCAAATAGATTAAGCATGTCACCATGACATCCACTACCTTGCAATGCATTTGTAGCTCATCATTTATGACTAAGGTTGGTTTTCATTGATGTCAACCCTTGAAGAAAGTCCAGTAGTAAATTTTGGTAGCACAAAGGTTTGGGTAATGGACCCAAGGTTGTTTCATGTATAATGGTATGAGTTTTAATATATTTGAAGGTAATACCATTATATATGGATAGAACATTTAATCCCATTTTTGGTGGTATGTGGAACGTCACATGACTCCTCACGATTTGAGAGTTATGGCCTTACAAAGTTGGAGGGCCCTCATATGTTGGCTTGAATCCCCAAAAGGTCAAAGAATTCAAAGAGATTGCAAAGAAGAAATTATTATTTAAATGATAGAGTAAAGTGATAAAGTCAAGAAGGATTATTTAAATAATAAAGTGAAGTGACAAAATCAAAGAAGATTATTTAAATGATAACATGAGGTGACAAAGTCAAGGAGGAATATTTAAATGATAAAGTAATGGAGAAATTTCTGATTATAACCCTAAAAATGAGGAAAATAGGTTAAGTGACCTAGAAATGGGTTAAGTGACCTATAAATGGGTTAAGTGACCTAGAAGATGCTTTTAAGGAAGATATTTGGAGAGTATAAATAAGAGGCAAGGATCTCTCATTTTAGATCACACTTGAGCATATTGAATATCTATAAGTGATTGAGGTAACCAAAGGATATCTAAGACAAATTTTAGAGGTAAGGTGAAGAAAAGAAGGTCGAAATTCAAGGGAGGATAAATTCTTTTGATGATGCTTTCTAAGGGATGTTATTTACAGGTCATCTCACCATTTTTGCAATAAATTTTTTTCTAGAATGATCCAGATCATGAAATTGATAGGCCATTAAGGAAACATATCCAAGTATCTGTGGTAAACATTTAATATTGTGGGTCATTTCATTTTTGGAGTTACACTCCGTGGAAAATAGGGTTTCTGGCTAGTCCTGAAACTAGTCTAAAACAGGTGTTTCAGGTAAACACGTCATAAATTCTTCATAATAGATCCAAATTCAGTAAGAATAAATGTGCTATGTGCTCGTTAGAGTATAGTCTACAGTATTTTTTGTAACATTTTCAGATCTATTCAACAAATATTCTGTGTGGGGCACACTTGACAAGTTCCCTCTCTAGAATAAACCAAAATTCAGCAAGGTATGCCATTTTTTTCTATAACTCGTTTTCTAAGAGGTTCCAAGTACTGACACCTAGAGGAATTGCATAAAACAAACTAAAGAACATTGTATACTATTTTTAGATATTTATTCATTATAGGTACATAGTTATGATTATTTAAGGTTAGGGTTGTTGACTAATCCCAAACTAGACATGTGAGACTAAAGAAAAGTTTGATGAAAATACTAGTCTCTTGTTGTGAAATTTAAGGAAGGTTTGCAGGTATGTGATCATATATACCAGTTCTATTACAGAGTTACAAATCATAATTGGATGATGAAATTGATGAGGGATTTTGGTTAAGGTACACGTTGGGCACATGGTTGAGACAAGTAGTTGATGAGTTGGCACATGCATGAGGTGTATATTTGATGATTTTGGTACATATTGATGAGTCATAGTTGATGAGTAGTTGATATATAATTGGTACATACATGGGACATTGTTGGATGCACTTTTTTATGGTATAGGTTGATTAAAGGTTGTTTGGTATAGGTTGGTGCATGGTTGAGGCACTTGTTTATGGTACAGGTTGATTACAGGTTGAGGTACAGGTTTATGCATGGTTGATACATGGTTCAGGTTTATTGATATAGGTTTATATCAGTATATCTGACAGTGATAGTGTGACATTGGTTCCATCATTCTACTTCTACTTCAGGGTTGTTGAATGGAGCAAGGACATGTGGTTGTAGCCGGAGAACATATGGGGTTGTAGCCTCCTTCTGGTTGTAGCTAGAGAATAGGGAAGTTGGATATTCCCTCAGGTTGTAGCTTAAGAAACAAAGGGGTTGGAGCCTCCTTCCAGTTGAAACTGGAAAACAAAGGAAGTTGGTGCTTCCAATGAATGTAATTCTTGAAGACATATAAGAAAAATCATTTTGTTGTTTTCTCCTACTTTGGATTTCCACATACAACACTGGTGTACTGTGTATGTGTATGATCGTTCATTTCTTCATTTCTTATTTACTCTACAATTATTAGATGATAATGCTACATTGATATAACACTTGGATTATATAGTTAAAAAATAATATATTTCTCTATAATTGATTCACCCCCCCTCCCAGTAATCCAAAAATTGGTATAAGAGAAGGTTCCTTCATGAATTAGTCTAACCACTGAAAGGTAGATCATGGAGAACAACAAATTGTATAAAAATGGAATACCATAGTTCAATGGACAGAAGTATGTATTTTGGAGCATAAGGATGAAAACATATGTACCAGCACAGAGATTTGAAATTTGACAATCAATTGTAGATGGATAGACAACACCAACAATTCCGCCAACAAATGACAAAGAAATGAAACTTAGTCAGAATAATTTCAAAGCCAAAAATGCACTTCTGAATGGTCTTAGTGAAACGATATGCACCAAAGTTGCACATTGTAAATCTGCTAAAGATATTTGGGACAAACTTCAAACTATTTATAAAGGAGATTCAAAAGTCAAAGAAGCAAAGGTTCAAACTTACAAAGGTCAGTTCAAACAACTTAAGATGAAGGAAGATGAGAATATTGCAGCTTACATTTTACAAGTTGATGAAACAATAAATGCAATCATAGGATTGGGAGAAGAGATCAAAGAATCTGTATTTTTTCAAAAGGTACTAAGATCTCTTCCTATGAGATTTGATGCTAAGATATCAACACTAGAAGAAAGATCAGATCTAAACTCAATAAGAATGGACAAATTACATGAAATCTTCACATCATATGAAATGAGAACTGAATAGAAAAATCCAGATATAAAAGAAGAAACCTTCAAAGCATACAAAAAGTCAAAGAAAAAGGGAAGGCAAAAAGAAGAACATAGAAGAAGCAGTGATGTCTCAGAAGATGATGAATAAGTGACCAACTTTGTCAAAACACTATACAAGGGAACCAACAGTAGGTATAGAGGTAAGCTTCCTTTAATTTGTTTTAATTGTGGTGGTATTGATAATTTTTCTAACAAATGTTATTATAAGAAAAAGACAAATGATGAAGGTTACTCAAAATGCAAACAAACATATAAAAGCAAAAGAACCAAAAAGAAAGTTTTCAAGAAAATCTTATGCACCAAAGAAGACATCTCATCATCATATGAAAATGAATTCAGTGACAGTGAGATGGAAAGAGTTCTATTCATGGCAATAGAAGACTCTGATAAAGAAGACTGTGAAGAAGAATATGAAGAATCTGAAGAAGAATATGAACAAGTCAAATAAGAAATTGAAGAGGTAGAATTTGACTACCGAGAGGAATTAATGTGTGCCATAGAATTTATCAGAAGAGAAAAGAAGAAAAACAAGAAACTACAAGCAGAACTAGATAAGAAAGAAGACACTCAAGAACTAGAACAAATGATCAAAAATTTGAAGGTTCAAATAGAATAAGATAAAAGAATTAAATAAGTACTCAAAGAACAACTAAAAGAAAAAGACAAGATCATTGGAAATTTGGATGCAGAGATTGTCACATTAAGAAATGATATTCAAAAGAAAAATATGCAGAACAACTCAAAAGTTTTGGATGGCATTATCAATAGTAAAAAAACTCATCATGACAAGTTTGGACTTGGATACAATCAGACAGAAAAAGGATCAAGCTCCAAAACAACAGAGCAAGAAACATATCCAAAAATATTTGCAGAAACAATCAAGGGGGATAGGAAGATCTACAAGGAAGATTATTGGGACACTCCTCCATCGAGAAGATTCAGATTTCAGAATAAACAACTGACAGATAGGCCTTAGGAAGAAGAAGAATTCATAAGAGTACCTCCTTTCAGAATATCTTCAACTCCCAGGTATCAAACTATATTTCTTGATTTGTGTTTTGCATGCAATAATTTTCGACATAAAGATGTGAATTGTAGAACTAACAACAGGAACAAAAACAACTTTGAAATTCATACACAAAGGGGTTATCCAAGAAGGCCTAGTGAAACACAGAGAATAAGTTACAACATGTTTGAATCTTTGAGCACTAAAGTGTAATGTTACAAATGTAACAATTTTGGACACATGGCCAAAGATTGCAAAATGAAAATTCCTCCTAGAGAACTGCAACAGAATAACAACAATCATAGACAAGAACCTCAGAAAAGGAGATGGATAAGAAAGTTGGATCAGTATAGCAATGAAGAATGCACACTCGCTCTACAATCTAAGCAGAAGAAACATGGTTGGTATGTTGACAGTGGTTGTTAAAAACACATGACAGGTGATAGAGACAGGTTTCTTACATTATGGAAGGAAAGAGATGGATCAGTCTCCTTCGGAAATGATGATTCAACCAAAATCATTGGAAAAGGGACAGTCAGAATTGGGAACAAGAATACAAAGGTAGATAATGTTCTACTAGTAGAATATATGAAACATAATCTTCTAAGTGTGATTCAAATGTGTGACCAAGGTCATAAAGTTAATTTCGATTCACAAAAGTGTGAGATAAGAAAAGAAGGTTCAGGAAAATCGATTTCTACAGTTGCGAGAACTTCAAGAAACATATATGTGTTAAATGAAATTGGAAATGAAAAGTGTTGTCTAGGAAAGGAAGATGAAAGTTGGCTATGGCATAGAAGAATGGGTCACATAAATTTTGATAACCTTGTCAAAGTCAGCAAAAGAGAAGCAGTCAGAGAAATGCCCCAAATCATGAAACCAATCAACAGTTTATGCAAGAATTGTCAACAAGGAAAGCACACAAAGACCAGGTTCAAATCAAAGGAATATTAAACGACAAGACCAATG
>JASDQU010194106.1:0-11343 GCA_032191745.1 Picea mariana | reverse complement strand
AAGTTGTTAAATAGAAGTGACATAAACAAGTGAAATGACCATCATCAACTCATTATGAGGGATAAGAGAATGAAAAATCATGACACTCATATCACATATGCCCTGCAATCCTTATCAGTTGTACCTTACACGTCTCGAAGTGTACTCGTTGCGCGGATGTGATATGGAAAATCTTTAGTGTGCTTCGAAACATCCAGTTGCCATGAATTCAATGTTCCCTAGCAGGTTTCCACCTCCTGCCCGCTCTGTTATAAATTCTGGATGTTCTGCATGTAGTCTGTTCACCAGTCGAACTTATGCATTGTTCGTAGTTTTCTCTCGCAAGCCCAGGTTGATCAGGACTACTACCTTGGGCTCATTCCTAATCCACCGCGTGTAGGGAAAATATGCATTGCACCATGGAAACCTCCCAAAACATAAGGAAGGGCACACAAAATGGCATAAATGTCGGGTCCGTGCCCCAAAACTTGATTTTGATCAACAAAGATCTAGAGGTCAGAGTGTCCTTTGGACAGTTCGGGTGCATGGCCTTTTGTCAAAAAATTCAAGGATTCAATATGAGACTAGCCAAGCAGTTCTCACTCATTTTGAATGGATTCCGCACAGTGATCTCGGGTGTTACTTTTCAGGTGACTGAGGAAACTCTATCAACCACAACAGATATCCCTCTGTGCGGTGAAAGGTGGTTTGAAGGGATGCCTTTGGATGCATGACTCTATGAAGACTTTATCAAGAGAGATGGTTTAGGTGGGGAATTTGAGACAGACATTCCAAATAAATATTTACAGAAACTATTTCAGAAACTGCTTGGATAAATCATGAAATATTTCACTTATGAAGAGAGTTTCGATAGGATACATTCACATCACATTAGATTGTTGATGCACTTTACAGGAAGGAGGCCATTAAATCTACCCTTCTTCTTACATCAAAACCTTCGAGAGATGGAAAACAATGCGTAGACATAAGTGGATCAATCGAAAAGGAAACTTTCTCATGTCTTGCTGATTAAATTGTTGGTAGTTGAGGAACTAGGAAAATTGGGAAGCAACTGAGATTCATTCTTTCTCACAGTGGGCATCCCAAAGGATCGAAAAGGAGATTCCCTTCTGTCTGTGGAAAGGGTAATATCACATCACGCAGAGGCTGGAGTGGAAGAGGTTGCGTAGGAAGGAAAGACATCGGAAGCCCTATCCTCCCACAAAAAAATACCCCGGAGAAGGGGCAGGACAAAGAATAACAAGGAAGCTGGGTAAACTTGAGTCCCTAGCGAACCGCGCACAAGGTTGGTTGTCGAAGAATTACTTATGTGTGCTATTTGGATGGAACCTATTGGAGGAACAAGTCGAGAAACTGGAGTAGGATGGGGAGGACAGATGATGGAGACACAAATGTTCAAGAATCATCTCAGTAGTTGAAGCAAGCACAACTCGCTATTGCTGAGATTTAACAAGAAAACAGGGAACTAAGACGACATTTGGCAGGAAAACCCTTTAAGTGTTGGCATCACAAGGCTGGGAAGGAAACATGATGTGGCTCAAGAGACAAATCATGGATGCGCAAGAGACAATCGTGCAGTTGCGTGAAACACAGAGGATATTGAAAGAAAGAAATGCGAAGCATCTTAGGGAACATGAAGTAGTCGAAGAGGAAGTCTGCACAGCTCTTGCCAGCGCACAGAAGAAACATGATTAACCGAGTTCATCTTTATATCCTCAAATGTTGTGCAAATCTCGATAGTTTTGAAGGAGGCACCGTTCTTAGGCAGTTTTGTCATTTTGGTAATGACTATGATAGTCAGCAGTTACTCGCCACGTACACACCCCGACAAATGAGCGTGCGAAAAAAATCAAGGGCGTTATAGTGAATGGAGGGAGTCTAATAGAGCACTTGATCTTTCATATATATTGTTGAAGGAAGACATTGACACATCACTCTCCCCATGACGAGACCTTGCTGATAACCAAATCCTTGTGGCAAATCCAAGCAGTTATGATGAGACCGAATGCAGTTGGTTTCTATTTTTGGAAAGGCATCATGCGAAAAGTCATTTAACGTAGAACAATTAGTTTCCTAAGTTCTAGGGACAATAGCTAGAGAGCAGGGAAGCTCAAGAGGCACCCTCGCCTATATATTTTATATTTTCAGTGTAAGCCAGGTTGGTTGACAAAACTAGTGTAGACAATGATTATTGAATGTAGTTTGAGCTCGATCGAAATTTAATGCAAAAGTCCTGAAGATTTGATGAAAATATTCTAATTGTAGCAGTTGGATGTATTGTTTCCTTTATTTGCGTACATACTTCCTGTATTCTTTATTCATATCTATTTTTGTCTAAATAGGAATGCATTTTCAAACCTAGGATTCGTTGCGCAACACCCTGGGATTCACACCATTTAGACAAACCGTCATTCCTCTAAGTGAACTCTGAATTCATCCTTAGTGGTGCTCCGAGTTTCTTCATGTTTTTTTTCCCTTTCACCACACACAACGAAGACTGTTGCTCGCTTAGCCTTTATCCTCTCAAGTTCAGTCATCGAGTTATTTTTTTCTATCATTTTCTTTAATCGACTCCATATCTCAAGGTCTTACTCTCTTTCGCCAATGGCACCATAACTTATTATTCAAAGGTGTTAAATCTATCCAACAACTTCAAGACATATCCTGTATTGAGACAATGTCTCCCAAGAGAGCCCTCTCCAGGTCCAAAAGGCTAGTTTTAGGCCTCAAAGTTGGTTTGTAGGTTTCCTCCATCATTCGTTTCTCAGCTAAATGAAGTTTATAGAGAGCTAACATTATGGCACCATTGTTGGGGACGAAATTAAATAAAATTTCCCTTGGAGAACAATTAACGTTATAGTTTGACCCCTGAGGGTAACAGAGGGACAAACATCTGTATTGGATGAAACCTTTACCTTGGTGACTCCAGTCAAAAAGACCAGTAGCATAAAGTACCGTGATTCAGGAACCCTGGCTCCAAAGACAATCTATACTAGAGAAAATCTTGAACCAAACCCTATAGAGCCTATGTGAGACCTTGAGAAACTTCTACGCAGGACTAGGAAGAAAGTGTCGGAACCGTTCTATTACCTAGACAGAAGCCTATCCTTACCGAAAGACGACATGCTGAGCATCAACGACCTTGATTTTGATGCCCTGTTTGAGTAAACCCTGTTTAGGTCTAAGTCAGAGACCAATTTGGACGATATAGTCTTTGGCCAGAAGAGGTTTCAAAATATTATACCTAATAACATCCCCCAAATCCCTAACCCTCCTAGAGCCATGGCTGCCAGATTCTCCCCCCTTATTCTACCATCCCAAATGCACGATTTTCCCTAGAATTACAGTTGGAGGATCAAGCTCTACGATGCCGAAGGGAACATTTCGGCCCAAAAGAATTTGGATTGGTTCAATGATTTCATCGAACTAGAGGAGGTGGACTATGCAGATGCGAAGATGATATTGTTTGTGCAGAGTCTGTCAGGGGAGGTGAGGAAGTGGTTCAAATTCCTCCCAACAACAAGCATTCAAGACTTCACCGCATTCGAAACAGCTTTAATCACCAGATGGGGATACGAGAAGAACCCTTTGCAGCTGTTGACGCAGTACAATAACATGAAGAGGGCTCCAGAGGAGACGATACAAGAATTCTCAGCCCGTTTCATGAGGGTGTATAACTCAATTCTCGCATAATTCTAACCACCTCTCAGGGTTTCACAGCTACGATACAATGATTCCTTCGATAATGATTTCTCTTTGATACTAAGAGAAAGGAGATCAACAAATCTAGATGCCATGATGAGTGATGCAATCAAGGTTGAGGTAAATCTAATGCCATCAAGGAATATCAAACAAAGATTCAACAGAGGTGATAAGAAACCCCAAGGGGATGCACAACCATCAACATCTAGGTCCTCAGATGACAAATTCGACTTAATGATGAAGACCATGAAGAAACTAATGGAAAGAATGTCTATGGGGAATAAGCTTGCTTCCCAAGAACAACATGAGCCCCAACCCATAAATCAGAACCTCAGAAGGGGTCAGGTCCCTCAGATTAGACAAAGGGAGTAGAGAGAACAGGGCGACCAACAAACAAGACCTCTGTTCCAAAATAATTATGCACATGAGGATTTTGATCAGATGTTCCAAGAGAAAATGCACTGTTGCGTTGAGAAAAACATGCATGTGTTTTTTACGAAGGGAGAACATGATCAATACATGAGTGAAAATGATGATATTATGCTAGAGACAAACGACTCACTCTCCTGGGAAATGAAAGAATTTAGAAAAGGATATCACAACGCCATCATGCAGTTTCAGAAATAATACAACCTCAGAAGCAAGAAGACACCTACCAAACCATAGTAGACAAATTCCATAAGGAAGCCTCTGGTGGATACCCCTTCCACAAGTTTCCTGAAGCCGAACAACCTGACCAAAAATGTAGTTGAAAAGATAAATTCAAAGGAGGAGGCTCCAAAGAAAGTGTCGAAGACAAGCCGAGAAACGCATGGCAAAGAGGTAGAAAAATTATTTCCCCCCTTTAACTTTGAGAGTGAAATGGACAAGATCAAAATATCTGTCCCTTTTAACAAACTTATCAGAAAGGGTGAATACCAGGAGCAGATTATTAAGATGCTAAAAATGGGAGAGACCCCTGATACTTTGAACATTTAGGACAATCACCCTGCTATTATGTTTGGTCCCCGCATTGAGGAGACAAGTGATAATGAGGAAGTTCCCCCATTTTATGTTAGTCTAAAATTCCATGACATGACCCTTCATAACACCATGCTTGATTTAGGCACATCGCACAACCTCATGCCAAAGGTGATCATGGACGAGTTGGGTTTGGACATCACTAGACCCTATAAAGACCTTTTTTCTTTCGATTCAAGGAAGGTCAAATGTCTGGGACTCATCAAAGACCTGGTCATGTCATTGGACCAAATTCCTTCGAAGAACATGGTTATGGACTTAGTCATGGCCGATATACCCCCCAATTTGATCATGCTATTATCTAGGTCGTGGGATGCAAAATTAAATGGAACTTTGCAAATGAACATATCATATGCTACCATTCCTTTCTTTGGCGAGGACAGGCGGTTATATAAAAAAGTATTGTTGAAATGCATGGTAAGCAGTAAGACGTAGCTGAATAACCATCCTATCTACTTTGTTAACACTGAGGTCGGCTCCTCCATATTCTATAATGATATGAGTTTTGAAGAGGAAGAACTGACAATCGTCATGGCCGTCGATGATAAATACGCGCGACAAGCAACAGAGTGCACTGATTCAAGAAACCATGTGGATAAAAATATGTGGAACACGAATTTTGACAACTCTGTTAGCAAAGAAGGGGTAGGGGATGGCGTGTGGATAAGCCCTCCCAAAGTGGGCCCAAAAATCTGCTCGTACAAAATTGCTTTCGACTGTACAAAAAACATGGTCGAGTATGAGGCATTGATTTTGAGCCTGAAGGTTTTGAAAGAATTAGGCACGAAGAGGATAATAGTGCACGGAGTCTCCAAGCTGGTTATAAACCAGGTGAAAGGCATATATCAATCCAAACACCCCAGGCTGAGAATGTATAGAAACTTGGTGTTGGACCTCCTCGACTAATTCTCGGAGTATGATCTATCGGCTATCCCGAGGGGAAAAGTCATATCACCAATGCATTGGCCACCTTGTCCTTGGATTTTAAAATTCCCATATTCCCCAACAAAAAATACGAGATAAAAGTCAAACATAGGCCGACAGTGCTTGATAATATCAAATATTGGCAAGTGTTTTAGGACGACAAATAGGTGGAGATATTTCTCCAAATGAGCGACGAGTTTGCTAACATAAACATTGATGACAAGTGTTACTGCGATGAATATGGGAGTGCATATGACCATAGTGATGATGACCCTTTCCAAAACTAGATAGCGAGAAGGGACATAGTACAACTGAAAAATAACATCATCCTAAAGGGGCTAGTTCTGTTGGAAACATTTTGCAAAGAAAACGATATGGCTAGAAATCCCAAGATCACTACAAATGATGAGTATGTCGAAGACTATAACATTGGGACTCAGGAGAGCCCAAAAATAATCAAATTGTTGAAAACGCTCAGTCCAGAGGTCAGACAAGACTACATCAATCTCATGAAGGATTTCCCTAATGTTTTCGCTTGGAGTTATGATGACTTGAAGCTGTATGACACTAAAGTGATTCAACATGTTATCCCCCTCAAAGAAGACTAGAGGACCTTCAAACAGAAGTTGAGACGGATAAATCCCCTACTTCTACCACTGATCGAAAAGGAGTTAAATAAACTCTTTGAAGATAAAATTATCGTTTCTTTAAGGTTTTCGAAGTGCGTGGCCAATTTGGTACCTGTAAGAAAAAAGAACGGCGAAATAAGATTGTGTGTGGATTTTCGAAACTTGAACAAAGTGTCCCTCAAGGACCACTACCCGCTCCCTAAAATGGACTATATTCTGCAAAAGGTAGTGGGGTCCCAAAAGATGTCCATGCTGGATGGTTTTTTAGGTTATAATCAGATCATGGTCCACCTGGATGACAGGGAAAAGATAACTTTTACGACACCATGGGGGACGTTTATGTATGCCAAGATGCCTTTCGGCCTGATGAACATCGGAGCTACCTTCCAGAGGGAAATGAACATAGAATTTGTTGACGAAAAGGACAATTTTATTGTGATCTATCTGAATGATATCACAATATACTCTGACTCCAACAAACAACACCTCGAGCATCTGAAGAAAGTCTTCCAGAAGTGCAGGAAACTCGGGATATCATTGAATCCGAAAAAGTCACATTTCAGGATGCAAAAAAGGGAAGCTGTTGGGGCATATCATATCAAAAGAGGGCATTAAGATAGACCCCAGCAGGGTTGAAGGAATCCTGAAGATCGACACACTGTGCAGTAATAAGGAAGTGCAATCCTTCTTGGGAAAAGTAAATTTCTTGAGAAGATTCATCCTGAACTTGGCAGGGATTATAAAGCATATCACCTGCATGCTCAGAAAGGGGAACGGGATCAAGTGAAACCCAAAATCCTGGTGATACAGATTTTATGAGAAGAACGAAATGAATACAAATTATTAACACGTTCTTAACAAAAAATAACAGAGATACAGTAAAACGGGTTTTCTATTCAATAAGGAAATAAGCTGAAACTATAAAATGCAGTGAAAACAAGCTTGCTGGAGTGGTGGCGGCTTATCTCTGAGAAGAGATGTGAGGACTGCACTCATTCACAAAAATATGATTACAATGAGGCTCTGAAGGCATTTTTTACAATAAATAGGAATTCCAAAAACCCTAGACATCAAAAAACCCAACCCTAGGAGATGAAATGCCAAAAGTCATGTGGGCCCTGTTTGGGTAAGTTAGTGCATCAACTTCTCGGTGTCATAACTTTTGCATATGATCTTCGTTTTAGGCGCATGATAGCTCATTGGAAAGGTATCGTTGAGGAGATTCGTTTTGGGGGGAAATATCGAGGGATCATAGATATTTCCCCCCTTTTTCCTAAAAAACATCGTTTAGGGCCTCAAAACAGCTCCAGATGTTTCAGGACCCAAAAAACTATTAAAAATAGTAAATTACCAAAATTGCCAGAAAATTGTTTTGAGCTAGTTGGAAAAGATGGGTGGCCACCGATATCCACCTAGATCAATCCTCCCTCCTTAGGAGGAACTGGTCTCCATTGTGTTGATTTCCCCCATCAGATGAGGAAATTTCTGTTGAATTTGGCCCCGGGTGAGCCACTTGCCTTGGTGCAGGAGCTGCCCTGCTTTGACGACTTGATAAAGTTGGATCCTTTAATGTCAAGTGCCCTTGATCTATGTGTCCACCATATGATCAAAAGATTCCTTTTGTATGCATTCGAGGTTGAGCTCTGTTGGTGTCATTTGTTCTGCTACTTTTGAGGTGTCCAATAATGGTGGGAAATAAGGTCTAAGGAGATCCACGTTGAACACTGGGTGCATGCCAAGGAAAGGAGGAATGTTGAGCACAAAAGAATTATCCCCCATAGCTTTGGTGATGGTGTACGACCCATAACAGAGTGGGAGAAGCTTCCTATGGGGTCTTTTAAGGCATTCTTTCTGCAAGTGCAACCAAACTTTGTCGCCCACCTAAAACTTATGTGGCACTCGATGTTGATCATGGCGTTTCTTGTACTCGTCATTGGACTTCTATAAGATATCCTGAACCTATTGAAGTATGTGTTGGATCCAATCAATGAACCAGGTGGCTTTGTCAGCTTCAGTTGGAGAAAGATATGAGTCGGTTGAGGTGACCGCAAGGGGAAGTGAAACATCTATGGGACCCAATGGCTGGAATCCCAACCTCACCTGAAAGGGGCTTTGATGAACAAATGGAAGGATGTGATTTTTCCAAGGGCGACTCATTGTGCTGCCATAAAACGAAAATACTTTTCCCATCCTCTTTTTGGGGTATATTTGATTTTTTTTTGTCTTTTTCAATAATTTTGCAAAGATTGAAAAATAATAAAAGAATTCTACATTACAAAGGAGGAACGAGTGTCACAAACATACTAGTTCCAAGCACAAGGAACACATTGATGCTCAGAGAAAGGAGACATTTGCAGGTAAAGGACACTCAGGAAAATTCCTCGATGGGTCAAGGTGTCAAGACACAGAGGCAAAGTGCTACAAGGCTTGCATATAAGGCATGCTTCAAAGGTTCAGTTGAGAGAAACATGGAGCCAAAATTAGGCCAAAACGCAGGGATGCAAATGCGATTAACAAGACACAATGATAACGCCCTTCAATGTAATTTTAATGAGCTCAGAGAAGGTAAGGTTGATGGTTTTTCATTTTTAGAGAGTCTAAAAAAGAGAAAAAGAAGACTCCACCGGGGTACCTTTTTCGAAGGTAATCTAGTTGGTTCAAAAAAGGGGTAAACTAGCACCGAAAAGCATGTTCAAAACCATTTTAACTAGCGTGACAAAGACAAGATCACTCAACAATCTTTTCAACTTTAAGGATTCTGAAAAGAGCTTAACTATGGACTCACTGCCTTTTTCTAGATTTAGTCCCCTTAGCCCGAAAAAGTAAAATTTGATGAAGAGAACTCTCTTGGCAAGATGAATCTCCTGAGGTGTACCTTTTTCCTCCTTAATCTACAGGTTGGAAAAATGGGTAAACTCATGCCAGTAGATTGTTTTTTGAACCAATTAATGAGTGTGAAAGAACAAGGTCACTCGATGATCTTTTCACTTTTAAGGAGTCTGAAAAAGAGATTAACTATGGAATCCTTAGGAAATGTTCTTCTGGACCAATTTAACGAGTGTGAAGGAACAAGGTCACTTGAAAATATTTTCATTTTTAGGGAGTCTGAAAAGAGCTTAACTATGGACTACGTGGGGGTTCCTTTTTCATAAATTTAGTCCCTCAGGCCCGAAAAAGGGTTAAAATTATACCTGAGAATACTCTTCTAGTGAAATGAAGTTACTAGAATATACCTTTGTTCATGCAGTTGGCTGTCCAGACCGAAAAATGGGTAAACTACCACCGGACAGACATGCCTTCAAGTTTTAGTTTGGCGAGCATGAAGGACAGCAAGACCGCTCGACAATATTTTCATGTTTATAGAGTCTGAAAAGGGCTTAAAGAAAACTCATTTTTGTTTGGGAGTCTCGAGGGTGAGGTCAAGAGTGATGATGAATCATGAAAATGAGGCTCAAACTCATAATCAGGACAAGACAAAGAAGGTCTCTTGAGCCTAAAGTCATGAAAGACAACATGGATAGAAAAACGCAACCAGGATCTACCTAGGGCATCCATGAAGGGGTAGGCTCTACCACCAAATTACAACACTTCTTAAGTATAAATGATAGTTCCATGTCACAATTCGATGGGATCGATCCTATGGTAAAGAGGAAAAAACAACAAGATGCAAAAAGTGGAGGTGGAATTCTAGCTTAAATCCAAATAGTTGGAAAACCAATTTTTTACCAAAGGACCTTAAAAGTGATCCATCTCCAAAAACGTTTTCCAAACCAAAAGTGAAGTGTATTGTAACATCCAATGAGAAACTCAAGAACCAAGTTAAATGATTTTTAAGCCAGAAAAAAACGACAAAAGGGTTCAAAAAATGACAAAAAGGGCCAAAAAATTCTATAAATAGAAGCTTGGCAGCTCATTATCACCATTGCAAATTGAGAATTGACCAAAAATCCAAAAACACCCCTTTGTTAAAAGATTTGATTCTGGTAGTTTCAGTGGATGAAACGAACTTCCGCTTGGACCAAGTAAATATAAATCAACCCCTCTTGTAATTCAATACTTCCCTTTTTGTTTATTTTAGTTTTTTTGGGGAGTGCACACTCTTAAAAAGGTGCGGCCCTGCGTGTACGTGGATTGTCCACGGAAAACATGCGTATTCCTACGGGCAAAAAAAAACCTGCCCACATGCATATGTGACTTTGCTCGATACAACCTGCGTACACCCTCAAACACATGGAAAATTTTGAAAAACAAGAGTTTAACTCTCTTTTGAACTTGTCATTTTGCAGGATGTATGTCCATTGTAGAGAGAGGGAGAATGAAGACATTGATCTACTAGTCGATGAGGACCTTGCAGCCATGGTCGCATTGAGGAAATGTGGTTTGTGGAAGTTCTTTCGGTGTCCATTCATGTGGGCACAACCTAGGCTGTTGGATGCCTTGGTGGATTACTGGCACCCTGACACTGAGGCGTTTATGCTAGAGGGTTAGTCATTGACTCCAATGCTTGAGGATATCTAATTTCTAACTGGCCTCTCAAGGAGAGGAGAGCCATTCAACTTGCGTACTTTTCCTCCTCAGCCTCATAACATTGCAGAGTTGATTGGCCTACATTGCGAGGTAGACACTAAGAAGGTAGGTTCTAAAGTGTCGATCCAAAAAATTTCCAACCTATCACTAAAAGTGATAGTTTTACTCATTGGGTGGATCATTGGATTCGTGGATTTACATTAGGCCTCCGAGACACACATGCATTGTGCAGTGCAATGCTTGAATGCACAAATTTTTGACTGGAGTACGACCATGCTAGATTGCATGAAGAGACAACTCACTGAGTGTCGCGGGTGGGAGAACAAAAACTTTGGATTCGAGACTATTCTATGCTCGTTCTTTTTCGAGAGGGTACCCAAACTTAGTCCTTGAGAGACAGTGCGGGGGTATGTAGCCTCCATCCCAGCAGTGAGTAGATGGGCGACATTGTTTCCATGACAGGGGGTGGAAGGACTATAGAGGCCTTTGACGACACATTCTTTGACTGATGGTCTTGGTAGATTCCGGCTATAGAGGACTA
>JASDQU010194105.1:19929-32425 GCA_032191745.1 Picea mariana | reverse complement strand
TAAGCAATATGTATTTTGTCAAATTAGGGTGGTAGGGTGGTGCTAGGGAGACGTATGTCTCTATCTCTGCAAGTGGGTGCTTGTAGAATTTGAAGGTTGGTGCCTTCATTCAGTTGGCGCTGAAGTGAAAAGGAAGTCGGTGCTTCTACCCAGTGGGTGCTAGGATTCTGTGGGAGTTGGTGCTCTCAGCCAGTTGGTGCTGGCAATCAGAGGTTGTAGCCTCTATGACTTGGTGCTCATAAAAAATGAGATGTAACGAAGTTGGAGCTTGCTGAACATCTTAAGAAGACGAGGTCTTTTCCCTGGTTGGTTTTCCTTTTGAAAAATCAGTGTCTCATACTTGTGAATGAACGCTGTGTGTGATTGTTGTTCTTTATACTATCTGCTTTATGTTTATAACTCTGGATTTCACAGTAAAGACTCACTGCCACTAAGATTAATGATTCAAAGTTAAAAATGAGAGAAATGGTTAATAATCTACACTAACTGATTCACCCCCCCCCTCTCAGTTAGTTCATACCTGTAACACTAGCACCACCAATAGCATCTTCACCCATCCCATCTTTCCTTTACCCGGTTTCACTAGCAGCATTCCTAGGAGCATACCTAGCAACATAGCCTACAGTAGTCGTTGATTAAGTCATTTATTAAGCTGTTGATTTAGCCCTTGATCCAGAAGTTGATCCATAGTAAGTAACACTTACAAGTTTCCCCCAGTTAGTTCTATGTTCCCAGGAAGAAGTTCTACGTGCCCCCCTATTCGATCCCAGTATGTATCGGGGCGGTATGAAACACGGTATGGGAATGATCCTGTTAGTGAGTGATTCATAGAGATGGCACACCAAGCAAGAGAGATTTATTACAAATCATTATATATGATGCACCTGTGAAGGGTCATACGCCTAATTTAGAACCACCTCACTTTGACTCACATATCTACCAAATGGAGATTGCTGAGACATCAGGAGATTATTTTCATTCATTAGCTACATGGACTTGCCTTAGCGCTGACCTTTGTCGTAGTAGCTTCTGAGTAGAATTACTAACTAGTGAGTAAGGTACTACTAGATAGAGTAGTGTAGAAAGTACTACTTCTCATTGATAAACAAGATTGCATGGAGACGTTTCCCTTTTCCATATTTGAAAGAAAGTGAAAAGTTGTGCCAAATACAGGGATTCTTAAAATCTGGTAGATTTGACCCATCCCATAGACCCCCCACCCAAGAAATAATTAATGGGAAGCTGTGCAAAATATGGGGGTTCTGCAAATACCTTCATCCCAATCGAGGCTAAGTTCCATATTGAGAAGTTGATCAACCTCTTCCAGTGCTAGATTTTAGTGGAGTGTTATGATATGCACATCAAGATGTCCTCGCCATCCTCTCCCTTTGGTTGAGACGAGCTAAACGCTCTCCTTATGTCAGGCGAGCCCTCTGTCCTTGCCAAATATAGAAGGAAGGGGGGCTACGTCAGTCGCCCCATTCCATGTTTGGGTTCGTTTAGCTTCCCCATTGTGAATTCCATGTTTGGGGTCGTTTAACTTGCTATATTTCCCATGAGAACCCATATAAGTTGACTATGGCTTACTAAGTTTCTTGTATAGACTTATAATGGGAAATGGACAAATTTGATGGAAACAGTTTATCACTTCACAAATCTGGTCTTATCTTATGAGGAAATCGAGCATAAGTCAGGGCTAATAACTGATGCTATAGATTCTAAGACCATTTTTGACATTTCTAAGGAGCTATTGGGTCAAATATCTTAGTCTCTTATGGATGGATATTGAAAGTGATCTCCCATGTGCAGGATATGGGTACCAAAACCAAAGTCTACGGAAAGGAGGCCCATTATGATTCCCTCTGCAATAGATTGTGTAGTTCATAGAGCCATCACCAATACGCTTGAGGAAGTTTATGAACATGTGTTTATTCCAGTTTCGTTTGGATTCAGATACTATAGGAACCGAATACGAGAATCATGGAGTTAAGGGTGCATCATCTAATTACGATTTGTGCATTTCCCCTACAGATCAAGAGATTAGAATTTTCATTTTTGGTGATCCGTGTGATCCAAGTGGGGGGGTCAAAAGTCAATCATGTAGAATTCATACGGTCCCAGTGTGAATAATGCATCGTCTATAGATGAATTTGATCATCTCTCTCTTATAGTTCCCACTGATTGTGTTACTCGAAGCACATAAGAAAAAAGTATAGGTCGTGTTATGCCTTAGCAATTTATGCAGATGCGAACCTACTCATCTCATTGAATTAGCAGTGCATGCGAGGAAAACAATAACTAATTCCATAAGGACGAAAAAAAACAATTGCAGTTGTAGATTTGGTAGGGTTCACATGGGAGAGCAGTTGTGCCCCCTGGCTGTTGAAATGGTGAGTAGCTACCAGGGATGCAGGATTGTTCTTTGCAGTGTAGGCCTACCTGATACAATATGAACAACTAAATCGATATTGGGTTTTTGTTTCCATATCATGAAGATTCAATCGTGGTGACCTTCCATCTCCCACATAACTAATGCACAAGGTGACCTTAGACATGGCAACTCGGTTCTAAAGGACACGCCCCAGCAAAATGATGCAAACTTCTACATTGGCTATCGACAACAACGAAAATTGTGACCATTTGTACTAATCATCAAATTCTCGGTCTCAAAAGCACAGAGAAAGAAAGGTAGCTTAATGTCTTAGTTACTTAGTACGACTTGCAACATTAAAACAAAGAGAATCACTAGTTCAATATGCTATGGATGCAAGAAGCAAAAAACAAACCTAGAAAGTACGACACACCGAAGCTTGGGACTTTCTCATGAATTCAGTAATGCAGATAGTGAGACTGCTTGCAAAACCTAGTAATCTGTATGATCGGAGGTCTACAAAGAGCCCGAGGTTGTACGAAACCTAGGTCAGGAAGAGCAGGATATTCAGAGTACTAGAACAAGAATGGAATCAAGCAACAACAAAGGGAGGGATAGTAAAGTGAAAAGGCCTGAAGATGAGGTTTAAGGCCAAAGGCGTACGCTTGAGCACCAAAGATGCTAATTGGTCATTCAACAAGCCTAAAACCGCGGAAATAGATGACTTAGTTCCTATCTCGTATGAACCAGTGAGAGAGCACAACCAGGTGAGCGGTATAGTCCAAGTCGAATCAAACTTCACCTCTAAGATGTAACCTTACACACCCTTAAAACCCAACAATGAAGAGCCAATTAGGTAGTAGTGATGTTAGCAATTCAGATCAGTGAGCACCACTCGCTAATGATTGATGGGTTTTTCTATGGATAAATTTTCTTTACTTCCATATGGATTCTTTCTCTTCTATATGGATTTTGTTTCTTTGGATGCTTGAATGATTGCTTGATTGCTGCTGAAATGATACGATAGTGGTTTGTTGTTGAAATCTCTTATGGCTTTGGCTTTGGCTGTACTTATTGCTTCCATGGCTTAGAAATTATCTACTGGTACTTAGGCATACATAACTACAGTTGTTTCGATAGCATAGGTGACCATAGCTATGGATTAACTCTCTGCTACTATAGCTACTTGGGCTATAGATATATAGCAATCTTAGCTGGATCTACCATAACCATGTCCTTGCAAACCACATGACCTAGCAATGTGTTGAATGGCATGCAAAAGACACATTTTGGATTAATGGGGCCTACAAAGTCAACAACCCACTTATCTAATGCTCATAGAGCCCGAACAGGGTGCAAGGGCATTTCATATCTCTTTGACAGATAAATAAAGATAAGCTGAAAAGGGTAAGGCTAAGTCTGAAGTGCCCTAGATTTGATCATTCTAGTATTTATTACCCATGCTTCTTTAAGTCTTACTTCCAGAGGACATTTATTCAAGCTTAAAGGGAGGATAATATTCACTCCCTCTAAGCATCGATCCACCACTTTGATTTAGCAAGCCTTCTGTGGCCAATTAGTTACTCCCCCACCCTGGTTATCCTTTGAAGAAATATTTTAGTATTTTTCCCATTTGCTGGCATCCATTCATCTCATCATCCTGGCTTTATTAATCACTTAATGAATCAATAAATTGATTCTGGCTGTCATTCTCAAGAGAATTCTGGCATTATTTGTGGCTGTCATTTAGCAGGACATACTCTTATAATCTATAGGGGGTTGTCAAACGATTCTACGCCCATAAACCCCTTGATCCACAAAATGAATTGATTACGGACAATTGAGGAAAGGTGATCTGTTGGCTCTGTTTCCGTCTTTTGTGGGGATAGATTGATTAGAACCTATCCAAAAGCAAGGAAATATTTCCATTCCCCCTAGCTAGTGGCTAGAACTAGCCTAACCCAAGAACAGTCATTTGTGGGTGGGCCTTTTAACCATCTAGGGATAACATTGCCTTTCAAGCACCAGTTCTCTATGGAACCCATAACACAAGGACCCTGCTTTCTTGACATAGGAGGGGATGGAAGAACAAAGAAGAAACAAATAGAGAGCTAAATTCACCATGTCCTCAACAGACAAGCGACTCTGTACGTTCCTTGATTGGTTCATAAAGAGGTAAGCCCCTCCTCCATACCTAGCTCATATCCTACTATGAGATCATAAGGTAAGGAATGGTCCTACCTAATGAAATTTCAAACCTAGGCCAACCAAATTAAAAATATGTGATTGAGTGATCCATTGATGGATTTATTTAGTTATGGATATATTATATGTTTTCATGAGGGAAAAACAAAAAGAAAGGCTACGATGGAGAAGAAGCTTAGGAAATGTGCCCAGAGAAATCAATTCTATTTCCATTTAACCACACTCTATTTCCACTTTGTGACCTGAGGTACAAAGTTGCTCGACCAATAGGGAGAGGGGTGTTGTACCATTTTTGTGAAGAAGTGCACGTTCACTTTTTTTATTCACAAAGATGGGGTTAGTGGGTGGATGGCTAGCTGCAATTGCTAGGATTAATGATATTGTTGGAATTACTCGACACACTTTGAAATACTGGCCACATGTGGTTTAAATTAGTAGAGCCGGTGAAGAAAAGGAATAGTTCTTTAGTAACTAGACTAGATAGGCAATTTTGCTCATAGAAATGAATTAGGGAAATTTCATTTATGGGTGCATGAAATAAGGGACTTTAGCAGCTGGCATAAATTGGTTTTAGTGAGTGTGGGCCGAGAACTTAAAGGGGAGGGATCTATTGCTTGCTAGAGAAATGGAAGGTCAGGCTTGCCAGTTAGGGAAGGGGGATAGAGTTCGACAAAATTAGTAGGGGAGGGATCATTAACAGAACAAACATGCCTCGTTGAATGATTTATCTATGTTTTAACCTACACAAGACGTTACACATTCTCTTATATTTTTTTTACCCTCAATCATTCCAGTAGGGCTATGGGTCGGGTCAATTTATTACTTCGGCCTCCTCTAGAGCATCCATACTGTTGGTTTTCATCCTAGTTTCATGTGGCTAGTTTAATGTGGGTTCTCCCTCCCCGTTGCACTCTCACAATTATCATAATGAATGAGACACAACCCTTTCACTTTCAAATTTCCCACCTCAATATCGATAGGCCATGGTTTCACTTTGCAATTTTCCACTAGGGTATACCTCTTTTACTTATTTGTTTGGGGGTGGGGGCTTAGGGCTAGTCACTTCCAGAATAATTGCCAAAGAGGGAAGAATTCAAAAGGTTTTGAACATGTATAGTGTTATTACATATATCTGGAAGCTACCTCTACTCCCCAATCTCCTGCTATCATCCTCCTCATTATAGTCCTATTTCCTACTTTCAAATCTAAAAATGCCATCATTCAGGTAGATAATGCAATAGTTAGGGTATAGAATAATTCGACCCTCTTATATTTCTCTTCTTATTCTTGCGACCTGGGGGAGATAAGCCCTCTAGTCATTGTAAGTCAAGTTCTCTTGATCGAACCCAAGTGAGCTTGTGCTCATGGGAAATAGCGCAAATATGAATGTTCTCCAAGGTATGAAAGGGGAAGTTAAGAAAAAAAAGTTGACTAGAACGCAGCTAGTTGCTCACTTGGAAAGCCCAAGCATACAACCCTTTTGGGCATGTGAATGACTTGATGTGCTTAATATCATATTCTATTCTCTGTGATTCCAATGTATGTCTTTAGGACAAAATTCTTAACCGACTTCAGGTAGTGCCATCTAGATTATAAGTGTATCGCTAAAAATATATGTTGAGATGTTGGATCTTCTTTTCCCCAATTTGAATTAGTAATATCCACATATTAAAATCTGTTAATGATCCTGCATAGTAGGTAAATAGATTTCATTTCAGATGGCTACTTAAATTTCTTACCAAGGCAAGAAGATCACATGTACTTCAAAATCCAAATAGATTAGAAGGTGCGGCCTAGTGCGACGATTTCGTGATTGACTTCCATTACACTTATTCATGGGATTCTATTGTGAGTGGTCAAAATACTGTAACTCATTCCTCTGAATCCTTCTCCGCGAGGGAAATCGTCACCCCAAAATAGAGGGGGTTTACCTGCTCGACCAACGGGAGAGGATGAGCAAGCAAGCGAACCCGTATAAGGTTAGGCATTTAGGGCTCCCAAATAGGGGTCAATAGTCACCCCAAAATAGAAGGGATTGAGCCTTTTTAGGGAAGGTTCACTTCTAAATCCCTCACCCATATGAATGGGTTCGCGTGCTTCACACCCTAATAAACTAGAGGACGTAGTGTTACAAGGAAACTTATTTCCTGTTCAATTAGCTGATTCCATTTACTAAGTTTTCGGAGTTCTTTCCGAGATTTTGCATAGAAAAGAGAATCAAATCTAATTGGATTTCTCCATTTTATCATACAGGGTATCGATCTAAGATGCCTTCAGATAATCTTTGGAGTGACCTTCAACAAGAGCCAACCGAGGTTAGGGAATTAGAACACAATTATAATCACTTTATTTCCTTCCCCAACTAATGAAAACGATGTGAGAACCATTGGCCAAATATAGAACTCAGTAGATCATATGGTTAGTTGTGGTAGAACTTTGTTTCCCTATGAGAATCCATCTCCTAGTTTCAAAATGGAGCTTCAAACGAACCAGAGCCCACCTCATAATCGAAGTATTTTCTTTTTCAACCCCTGGCCATCTCATTCATTCACCTATCGAGGTTAGGTTGTTCTGTGGTAATGCACATGCCAATCCATTGTTCAGTGTTTATGCACAAGCCATGGTGAACATCGTTCACATCCTCTTATGAGTGAGTAAGTCTATGCGTTGGAACAATCATATTGTATTTTATATGTATATGTGTTAGATCACATAATATTGATTGTATACTTAGATTTTTCTCTAGCCTGGATCAGTGATTTTTGAGATGTATATATCGCTCTGGCGATTATCGGTAATGCCAATGGACAAGTTCAATTCCATGGTGTGTGAAATATCAATATATAAATATAAATAAAGACACGAATAATGTAGTGAGTTACCCCCCTGTGAGAACAATAGTGCTCCCTAGAGATCGTCAGAATGAGTTGGAAAAAGGATAGGAAAGAACTCATTCTTGTCATACATCCCAGCCTCGCCCCCACTATGACCTGTACAACTGGCTCTGGTAATTTCGTGTGAATAAACATGCGATTTGAGGAGGAATGAACATGGTGAATATCGCATATATATGATGCTATGCTCGAATTCAAATGGATAATGAATTTCATATCCTATCTACAATAGAAGATAATTAAGAGAATCTCCTTCCTATCTACAATATATATTGGGTGGGTCACATCTTTTTATAAGCATACCCCACTTCTTCTCACATTTATCCCCTTGGTAACCCTCATTTTTCCTTCTCATTATTCATGGAGCAGTTAGGTTGGGTTGTATCTATCAGTGAGAATTAGACCTCTTACTCTCGCACCTTTTTCTCCTTTCCTTTTCAGAGTTATACCCTCAAGTAACCTGACTTTTCTTCCTCTTTTTGGTCTTTATAGCGACTTTGCACATTTTTTTCAAGTTCTATTAGGAGTTGATTAAGAAATGGGTGGATAACAACGGGTCCGGGCGTAGCAAGACACTTCAAGTAGTAAGGCGAGAGAAGACTTGCTTAATGTTGTGGGTCAATGAGAAATGATTTTGAAAACAAACTATACATGGAAGTTAGGCCATTCAATTAGACTCATGGTTAATTCTTTATCAAATATGTATCTTAGATTTGTGACCAACCTCGTGACCTCGTTTCCTCATTAACCCAGTAATATCACCACACTATAGATCGATTTGCTAAGGTTGGGCTTGCTAGTGACTTTGGTGGGCTCACGTGACCCCGTATCCTATTGATTGACTATGGAAGATATGGTTCATGGTCTAGGCAGTGAAGGAAGGTCATCATTTTCCTGCCTATATTCATTCTTCACCTACTGAAAGGTAGGTCATTGAGAGGGAAGGAAGGATCGCTACTTGACTGCAAATCGACTCAACTACTCGCTCCTATCCTATGGTGGGCCTCTCGCTACTCCGTTGAATGGGCAACATGAAGCATCGATCGCTACTACATAGCAGACTCTGCTCCTATTGAATTGAATTGAATGGTAGATGACTGGAATGCTTAACGACAGGACAGGAGCATTGATCGGATTGGTCACTACGGGCAGACGCTACTTCTCCATCCATGAAATTAAGGGAAATCCCGATCCTAGTCGGTGACCCGGACGGGATGTGAATGTAGAGACACTGATAACTTCTGTGGCAGATGTCGGAGAAGGTCGAAGTAGGGTTGGAGGTCTGGGTGGAGTAATGAATTACGAAGTAACGAAAACTAGCAGGGATATGAATACTACATAAAAATACAAGGTACAAATAACTCACTTTCTTGAAACTATGCACAATCCTAAGGTCTAGCTGATAAGTAAAGATATAAACTTTGACTACCCAAGACCTTAGATCGAGGAAGGAATCATTGACTTATTTCCCTACCATGACTACTTATGCCTAGTCATCAGATCAGGGAAGAATGAGTTAGGAAGGATTAACTGGTGGCAGTATAACCACTATCATACTTTCTCTTTGACACAAATACAGAGTAAGGGTCTAGAAACTGGTATACTGCTACGATTTTGTCTTGCTACGCTAAGGCACAAGCAAAGGTAATAAAGGCTGGTGCTTATTCTACCACAATGCCACCTTTCCATAGGGAATTTCCCATCCCCTCTATCCTCTATTTAATTGGGGCCCTAAGTGGGTGGGAATAGAGAAAGAAAGGGAAAACATAGCAAGCTCTACACCTCTAAGCCATGTTTTCACTCAACTATTTACCAAGCCGGGGCAACGTGTAGTTCTTCGGTTGTCGAGTTTGCTAGGGCCGGTTTGGAAGGCCCCTTAGTTTCAATATTTTGACCTACCTCCCTCTCAGACTTAATATCTACCTCCCTTTTACAGTTCATACCCACCTCCTTATCGCAGTTCATTAATCAGAATGACCTATTCCCCTTAAGGAAAACCTAAGTGTTGGAGCCACTCAAACCAATGGCTTATGGGAGGGGATGGCTGGTCTCGATACTTCAGAAGGGGTTTAACAACCGATAACTTTGACCAAATAGATATCATGTTATCCCATTTAATCTGAAAGAAAGGAAATCCCCGCGCCCTCTGAATCAAAGAAAGGAGCAGAAAACTAAGGAAGACAAAACAAGAACCAAAACCCCAGCAGAGCTCGAACCCATAACAGGAACTGGACCCAAAGCCGAACCCAAGGCAGAAGCGGAAATGGAAGTAGGGACAAGAGTCAAGATAGGAGCAGGGAAAAGGGTGGGAACAAGGGTGACACCACAAGCAAACATGTCAAAAAACAAATGAAGAAGTAGAACCATAACCTGATATCCCCAGCAACAGAAAGACCCCAAGACCAAGGCAGGACCCCTAAAACAAAGGAAGGGATAGTGCACAGGGTAGGACAGGAACTGAGGCAGAGGTGGGGGAAAAGAAAAAGGCCGGATCAGGAAGCATACCCCCCTCCCATTCCTGAAGCAAGTGGTTGGTAAGGGCAGGCAACACTTCACAAAGTTTGTTGAGGGAGTTAAAGTAAAGAGAATAGGTGGGTAGTTGGTAACATTAAAAAGGTAAAGGGAGGCTGGTGAGTAAAGGTAAATAGTCAAGGTTCTAAGTGTTGTACCCAAAAAGGATTCCTAGCTAAAGGAAGAGGTTTGGGCATCCATTAGTAAGTTAGGTAAGGTGTGGGGTAAGGTTGGTAAATAGAATAAGTTGGGTAAGGCGCAGTAAGTCAAGGGTGGTTCAACAGGTTGGTAGCATGCAAATAATTAATGCAAAAGTAATAAAAAGGTAAATAGGCAATGTTCTGCCCAAGCAAGCAAGCTCGTCCACCCACCAATGTAAGGGGTCTGTAATTCCTAAGGTAGTTTTGATGATCCAAGGATGAAAATATGCAAGAGTGTGGGTATCTTTCCAACTTCCTTTCATCATGTAGGCGGCTTCAAAAGGTAATATGAATGTTCTTCAATGTGCCCAATCCCCACTCAATATCAAAATTCTGAGAGTATTTCAAGGCAGTTCTGACGATCCCAGAACTGTTGGTAGTTGTCCAACCTGTCCAACTTCCATTCATTCTGTAGGCTCTGAACTAGGTCCTCCCTCAATCCATGCAATCTGAGCATGTGGTTCTGTGGTTGGATTCAGGACTAACAATGTTGGGGTTGCAGGAATAGGGTGTGGTGCTACCTTAATTTATTAAGAGTATCTGATTGGGATTCGCGTGACCTCCCCAACAAGATCAATAGTTTCCCCACTAAGATTTGTAAAGAAAGTGATTGAGGCAATGAGTAAGTTAAGGTCAATGAGTTGTGATATAAAGGGTGGTAGGAAAGGTTGTTGGTTGCTATAGGTTGAAGATAAAGTAATAGTGCAGGATTCTAAAGTAAATAGAAATGTTCTTCCTACCCAAGAAAGAAAAGAAAGTCGCCCTTCCAAGATTGTCTCACTGTAGTTCCTAGGCAATGAAGAGTTCGTTGTCCATTCAACATAAAGTCTCTTTGCAAGTAGGCATAGAAAAGGTAAATAACAAAGGAAGAATCTACATGCAAGCCCAAGCAAATCCTCCCTCTTGTTCAATAAAAAAGTTAAGGTTAGTGAGACCATGGAAGGTAAATAGTAAAGGTGGTAGCAAAAGTGGAACTAAAATAATAGAGTAGGCATCTAAAGGTCCTATGCAGTCTTAATTAATCAAGTGTATCTGGTCAGCTCGACCCAAAAAGAGAATATAGTGCTGGTATTGCATTCCTGGCTGAAGCACTAGGTTGGGGCATAAGTAAGTAGGGTAAGTGAGTAACTAGAGGTTGGTAAAGAGAAAGGGTGGGTTGGTGGTAAACTGAAGTAATGAAAAGTAAGATAAAGGTTAATAGAATGTTCTGCCTACCAAAGCACATGTCCATCCAATAACAAAGGTTGGGTAAGAAGAGTGGTAAAAAGGTAAAGGTTGATAGCAGTAGGTATTCTAACAGGCATTCTTCAAGTAGGCTTCCCTAGTACATCCCTCCAATATGATTCTGTCTAGTGGCACATAAAGATAGTGTCTAGGCATGAAAAAGAAAAAGTAAGCCTGTCTCGTCTCACCCCATATTTTTCGAACATATTTTCTCGAAGCTATGGGTAAAAAGAAAGGGCTGTAAAAATTCCATTCCCAACAAAGCAAGTTTGTTATTTGTTGGGTTGGTCTGGTCGATCCAAAAAGCCCTCCAACCTTGCATTTGAAGAATCAAAGGTTGGTGTATCTAGTTTCTAAGGCATATGGATCCATCTGGGTTCCAGAATGCGATTTGTAAATAGGGAAATTGATGATTTAATGCAGTGTTGCTCCTTTCAATAAGGCAGGTGGCAACAACCTTAGGCAGGTGAGGTTAAATTAAAAGTAAATGAACCGAAAGCAAGTTTTGTATGTTGGGGTAGTTCCATTTGATCGCGCATTTGATAAAGAACAATTATGTTTGGATAGGGTCGGAGGCAGGCATATTCTCCATCTGGGTTCCCAAATTCTTTTTTCAATAGGAAACTCGCTCAATGAATTTCAAAATTAGCACCTTTGGCCTGGGCATCTAATAAAGGGTTGGAACTTCAAAACCCTCCCAAACAGGTGTTTGAGAAAGAAAAGATTTCTTTTTTTTAGGGGTCCTAGGCTACTGATCCATAAGGGGTTTAGAACTCACTTTTGTAAGTGGGCGACTCAATGATTTCATGCATGTAAGGTGATTCCTTCCATACATCCATCCAAAATAAGGGGTTTGGTTGTAGTTCCTAAATTCAAGAAGGTAGTTGACAATCCAGCCAATGATAGTTATCCAACTTACATTACTAAATGTTCGTGCTCTTTTCGTCAATGGGTGAGCAAAAAAGGAGCACTTACATGCCTAGTTGGGCTCTTCTAGTCATGACAGCTGTAATGCAAAAGGTTAGAAAGAAAACAATAAAGGTATCAACAAGAATTAAACAAAAACTAAATAACAACATGAGCATGAAACT
>JASDQU010194105.1:0-19829 GCA_032191745.1 Picea mariana | reverse complement strand
ATTGCACCTTTTCCTTTTCTGCTTTTATATAGGGTACATACCTCAACAACTCAAGGAATATGCTGACATATTCCTCTATGGTGCGTTGTCCTAGCTTGAGTTCATAGAATTCTTTAGTCTTTTCGTCGAAATACTTTTCTGACAGATACTTCTTCCTAAAGTATTTCTCAAACTGTTCCCAAGATAGGTCCTCTTCGTGAATCCCTTTTACGTTCTTAAGGTCTTCCCACCAAATGGAAGCATTCCCATTCAGGTTGAAAGCGGCTACTCAAGCCTTCAAGTTTTCTGATAAGTCATGGACTCTGAAATGCTTCTTTATTTCAAGCAGCCAGGGCTCCGCTTCCTCTCCCTTCTTTATTTCACCATCGAAAGAGGCTAGTTTGGCCTTCTTGAATTCTTCGAGATTATGATTTTTGGAATGATTTCACTTCTTCCATTTTCTTCAGGAATAAGAACTAGTTATGCTACTAGAAGATCCTTCCGAGTTGCCAATTTCCTTTCCAGAGGAATCATCTGACACTTGTCCCTTATCTCTGGGGTGGACCTTTCTCGAGGCACTCCTCCCATTGTGGCCACTTAAAGAACCACGTTTCGGTATCCTAGGTGGGCTTCGACTTCTCTTTGTCCGTCGTTGGTCCGCATGACTAGTGTCAGGTCCATGCTGCAATTGTGTTTGTATGTTGGATAAGCTTTGCATCAAGACTGCATTAATTTCCATTTGTTTCTCTTGCTATTTTATCAAACTCTCGTTGTCGGCCTTGTAGCTCTGTAGTTCGACCATGAGGCTTCTCACAGTCTTAGCCAGATATGGAGGGGTCTCTACCACTCTCCTTTCATCAGACTCTTCGTCTCTATTGTGGAATCCATCCCCCACTTCATGGTGCATCACCATTCTATGCGTCTGCAGTTTCCCACAATTGATCGTCCGCTTGTTGTGCAAGAAAAACTCTTGCTGTTAGTCAACATTATTTTCATTCACAATCAGTGCATAATTCATGGTTTTCAAATGCATACACACAATAGGAAATTATCATTCTTAACTTCATCTTTTGATAAAGGGGGTTAAGGTAGAGGTTTACTCCTTTTAACAGTACTTCAAACGGAATTTCTGCAAAACTCATTCATGAGCCCAAGCAGGCCAAGTGCTGTAACTATGCTCTGATACCAATTTGTCACACACCCACTATGGCAACTAATATTTTCTTTTCCTTTTTGTCTTTTCTTCGAGGGACAAAATCCCTGAACTTCTATGGGGCCTAGCGTAGACCCTCCCTTCCCTTATCGTCCCCCATGTGATCCTTGGCTATGATCATAGGACTTACCAAAAAGGCGCTTTTGGATTTCATGATTCGGGGAATCGCGATGCAAGCATTCCCCTGTTCTCAGTTTTTCGAAATGTCGAAACTTGAAAGGGTCTAACAGATCCTTAGCTCCTCCCTTGGGTCATTTGTCATACGACTGATCCTATGACCTGGTGCTAATCCTCTAAATGCTTTCAGGGTTTCATGATTTGGGGAATTGCGATGCAAGTGTTCCTCCTTTCCCTTTTTAATCCCTAGGACTCGAAAGCTCGGTGTCATTCGGATCTACGGTCCAGATCGTTGACTTGATCAATGGCCCAGATTAAATCTCGACATTCTATCTTTTGGGATTTCTAGAAGGGTCTTCACTCCTATTCCTCCAATGTTCGGAACCTTGGTGGCTTTAGACCTTCGCCACGCATCCCCTATAAATGGACGGTCCAGATTCTTTTGGGACCCGAAATTTCGACTCCCGTGTTTTGACCCTTGATTAACTACTAGCATTTACCTCCTCCTTATACCACATGACTCTGCCCTGTGACCTAGGGCTCATCCATAGAGCACGTCAAGTTTTCAGGTACCGGGATTTCGTGACTTGCAAAAATGAGGGGTCTTACCCTTTGGTTTCCCAGGTTCCGAAATGCCAAAACCTATTTACGCTAAACCAACTCATCCACAGAGCGTGTCATATTTTCGGATACCGGGATTTCATGACTTGCAAAAATGAGGGGTCTTACCCTTTGGTTTCTCGAGTGTCGAAACACTGAAACCTATTCATGCTAAACCGACTCATCCACAGAGAATGTTGGGGTTTCGAGTATCGGGATTTCACAACTTGCAAAAATGAGGGGTCTTACCCTTTGGTTTCCCGGGTGCCAAAACATTGAAACCTATTCACGCTAAACTGACTCATCCATAGAGTGTGTTAGAGTTTTGGGTACTGGGATTTCATGATTTGCGAAAATGAGGGGTCTTACCCTTTGGTTTCCTGGGTGCCAAAATGATGAAACCTATTTACGCTAAACCAACTCATCCACAGAGCGCGTCGGGGTTTCGAGTACCTGGATTTCGCAACTTGCGAAAACGAGGGGTCCTACCCTTTGGTTTCCTGGGTGTTGAAACACCAAAAACCTCAGAGAACTATTCTGTCTTGTACAAGGTTTCCAAACTCAGATCACATGATCCTTCAGTGGGTTCTTGGGTAATTATCCCTAGGCTTTGTGACCTGACTGAAAACCCTTTCTGATTCACCAAGCTATGAACTCTGTGTCAGGGGTAAAGTAAACTCATGGGTTTACTAAAATGGTAGTATTTTCAAGGAACTCACTCCAGCTCTGGAATGCGAGGGAACTTCCTGGAAGGAGGTGCCTTCAGAAAATCAAACCAAGACATAGCGCAAGTCAAGTAGATGGAACAAATCTCAAGGGAACAGACTTGTATTATGAGCTTATTCATTCTATACATAAACTGATTATGGTCATATGAGTATAAGCATGCATCCATTATTTTTTATCAAAACACAAGGCAAACACTTCAATACAGAAACCATTTATGAGCGTATAAATATGAGCATGTGTCCAAAATATTCAATTCAAGATACAAGATATAAACACTTATCAGAAACACCAGGTGTGACACGAATGCTAAGAGGGGTGCTTGTTTCCACCCAACCGTAGGCTCAGTGACTCTAAACGAATTTACCACTAGCCACCCCTGAGCTAGACCATGATGCTTGAGATTCAGTCTCCTACTCCTAACTCAACGAAAGTCAAGGAAGAAGGTTACTATCCTTCTCCTATGTTCAAAACTCTCTACGTTTCCATAGTTTTCTCTAGTTCTCTTCTACGATCCCTGTCGCATGTGTTCCCCTCTCTCTCCCTTACCACACTTCCTCTCTTGCATTTTCTCTGCAAGATTGTGTGTAGCGTGAATTTCCCCGTCTGTGGTCAGGTCTGGGAGCTATTACGAATGGGGCGGTTCACCCCCATCCCTCACTAACTCTTGAGGAGCCTCCCCACCTACCAATATGACGGGAAATCCATTCTAGGGTTAGAGAGTTGCTTTGGTCTTTGAGCAAGTAAAAACTAGTATGGTACTAGCTCGATGGAAGTTAACACAACCATTCCAAGTCCCTTCCACCACCTCTCATTAGCCATCATGGTTTGTTTTAGCACATCCCCCTCCCAGTAGTCATGCAACACATAATCATAACATAATTTACATTCATCCACCTTTTATACAAAGGTCTGTCAAATCAAACATTCACATCTTTGAGTTTTCCATAGTTCTTGGTCAATATAGTTATTTTTACAGACTGGGGGAAATAGGGTGTTACAGTAAGCTTCTAGTCCTAGCAATGTTGTTGGTTCTAATTACTAAATCATATGGGCCCCTTGAAGGGAACATGGTGCCAACAATAAGTTAATAGTGTTACCCCAGAAGATCCTATACCAAGTCCATAAGGTAAAGGGAGGGGATAGTGTGATCCGGTCTCGATAAGAGAAGGGTTGTAACTAGTTGTTGCCATGAAGCAATCCCATAAAGTTAGGGCAGGTGTCTAGGTAATAATCAAGTGGGTGAGTTGGTAGGATGGGAAAAACATTCATCCAACATGCATCTAAATATCCTAGAGTGTTGTAAGAAAGAATCAAATGTGGTCTCGGTCGGCCTGAAAAGATAAGATAGTGAAAATAATGCAGTATCAAGTAAGCAATTCATGAAGTAAGTTGTGATCTAGGGAAGGTATAGTTATGCAGGTGGGTGATTAGAAACAAGGTTTTTCTGTGGGGGGTTAATATCCTAGTGCCGTGGTACCATATGTACCTACTAAGCATTCCTGGTTGAATCAATGGGTGCTCGGGGGCATCCATCAATCACTAAGTTGGTTCAGTAAGCAAGTGTTCAGTGAGCCCGGTCAATTGAGGTGAACCAAATAAGATATGTAGGCATAGCTCGATCGTAGTAAGACCTTCTAGCTCTGGTCAATAGCTTCATAATGTGGTATTATTAATTGGGCGAATAACATAGTAAAATATTGGTCGTTTAGATGGGGAGTGGGTCAATGATGGATGTGCAGCCGGTTGAGTTCTTACTCCCTATCATGAATATAATAATTCCAATCTGGAACATCTAGCCCTAACTCTTGAGCATCAAAATCTTCATCACGGTCACAAAGCTAAGAATCTGAATATCTACCATGAGCATCAGACTCAGAATCTCGCTATCGATCTAGAACATCATAATCTGGGTCACGATGACTAACAGGCTCCGTATATTGATCCTGAAAAGTGGAAACTAGTAAAAGGAATGCCCCGTAGCATGGTGAAACAAACCCTTTTGTGGAAGGAATGAAATACCATAGCTATATGGTGAAAGAACTACATAATCTGCTCGGGGTGCTGGATCAAGATAGACTAGTTTTTGGGAAGGTGGACTCTGCCACTTTTGTTGCTCCCTTCAATGCGAGGTCTCAATCTCCATCTCAAACTGGTTGGGGTGTGGGACGAAGCGTTGGTTCTTTCACAAACTTACTTAATCTAAGAATTGCAAGCAACCTTGAGCGATATATAATAATAGTCTATTTTAAACTCAAACTCGATCTTATGGTGCAGTCTTGAATGATTATGAATATTTGGCAGTCTAGGATCAACATATATATAATAAGGCTTTAATATAATATAGAAATATTCTAAGATCACATAGTCTTAAAGTGTAATTACATCTATAAATATGACTCAACCCTCCCTCTGGTCAAGCGAGCAGTTTCTCCTCGGATTTAAGTGAGCTTTAACATTGTATGTAGATAGAGCCTTCACATTGTATTATGATACTTCACTATTGTGTGGTAGCGATGGTCGAACTCATCCACAATGAAAGGGTTCTCCTCCTTGAAATGAGGCATTTCAAAGCCAAGAAAGTTACACCCTAGATAACGGAGCAGGCCTTTCTATCAAATCCATCCCTTGAGGGTTCTATTTGAGGTGAGGAAGGAAGGAATAAAATAGGCTATAACTTAATGCACCACTATATAACCCTTACCTTATTTACTACAAATGATCTATTTGTTCCCCTCAATCTAGAGAAGTTCTGGGATATCACCTTTCTTTACAATAATTGGTAAGGAGATGGATATAATCTGATAGAGAAGTCGAGTATGCCTGATGAATTCCATGATTCCCCAACAATAACTAGTGAATCATGCCTGATGAACATGAGACATACCCACATGCCTGGATTGGATAGGGAGACAATCTCCCTACATACATGCCTAATGAAGCCCCATCCATTACACCTCATGCTTGGGCTATCCCATCATGCATGCATGAGATGACCATATAGATTGATTATATCGTGAGAAATACATAGGTGATCAAATAATCATATACGAGGCTCCATGTAAGGCAAGTTGGGTATACTTCAATAAGGCATTGATAGAAGGTTGAAGATAAGGCCTCATGAGTAGCATAATAAGGAACTGGGAAAGAGAGTGGGGTCTTATTCTCTTTGAGGGTAAGGGTGAGGACCCTCTCTTTTTTCCCTCCCCTCAAAGGCCTTACTATAGGCCCTATCAACCTTATAAATGAATAAGTAGATGAGGAATGGAGATCCTATAAATCTTATATATTACTCAGATAAAGCCCCAGGATGAAGATTTCTGAGATTACTGAAAGAATCAAAAGAGGGAAATCCCATTTCGATAGAAATACCTATTCAACAATTCCATTCATTCCCTAAACCTATAATATCTTCATTATCCTATTCCATCCCTACCATTTGTTTTGTAAGGACTAGCCGAAAATCAATTATTGGGTCATCCCTTTCCCTTCCTTCTATCTTCCACAGAGGTTAGCCTGACTTCCTTCTCATTCTAATTAACTGCCTCATGAACTACTATTGGTAGTATGATATGCTTCATGAACTGCTAGTGGTAGTGGTTTGAGGTATTGACCTGAACTGCCATATTTCAGGTATTGACCAATATTGATAGAATCGGGGCTACTTAATAATAGTAGAATGAAGAAGAAATAATAGAATGAAGAATAGGAATAGTAAACTATTGGATAATTCAGACATTTGAAACATATAAGTCTGATTCCTGATAATGACAAGGCCCACAGAGAAGATATAGGATAGAGGCAACGTGAATCCTAAGGCATGGATTCCTCTAATGAGGCAGTAACCGAATCAATACCTACTAAGCCACTTCTTTAGGGCATCCCAGAATGACGACAACCCTTATCTATACTATCTATACTATACATCCCGTTACCTCTCGCTAATGCTCTAGAAGTAAAAAAGAATAAAAGTAACAAAGATGTGAGACGACCTTGTGAGACAACCTATGGAACCCGCAATCCCAGGAATTCCTCCGAAGTGTGGCTCTGGCCTAAGGTAACAAAGAATGGATAGAAGTAAGACTGGGTAGATCAAGGATGTAGGCAACAATGCATGACCGTTGGATGAATCTCCTTGTCCTTACTTACATGTGAACTTAGGCAGGCTAGAGTAATTACATATATATAGATTGGATTGGAGCGATGTCAATGCAAGTAATAAGGCAAGTCATATAACTCATTATAGAAGTGAATGTAGGTGTGTCTTGGCCTTGGATGTAGAATGGCTAGAAGTACTAAAAAGAGAAGGGTAAGAGAAGCACATGAATATGTCGAAGGAATTATCATAGCACCTATAGTGAAGGAACCTTGAGCTACAAATCTCTAGTCATAAGAAGGAATGTAGGTGAATTAATGCTCCATAAGAATGTAGGTGTCCTTCCAAGATTGTAGGTGAATTTGACTTCACTCAGAAAGTAGGTTTCCTATCATTGAAAGTAATAAGTAAGGTCCCTGCACTGAAAGTAATAAGGATGTGGCTAACCCTTTCGAAGAATGTACTTAAAGGGTTCAAGCTCAACCTTTCTGAAATCAAAGTTTCCCCACTATTATTTAAGATCATTCCCCGATACCAGAAATGGAGGAGTGAGAATTTGGTGAATCAAAACCCAACCCATCATCACACGTTCCCCCTCCATCTGCCTTAGACTCTTTCTGGAATGAAAATCTCGGAGCTAAGCCAGGAATGGTCGAAGTGGACACCCACCACTCCCAGTTGGAGAGGCCCTCTTTAATACATTGAGGAAATATGTTCACAAGAGCTAAAGATGCTTGTTCTACCATTGTAAAACCCTATATTATTGAATAAGCAGCCCGGTTCACTTCACCAAATAATGGGTCTTGGGCGGAGACCCGCTGCTTACTGCTTATTGATAGGCAGGGCTCACGTATTATCAACTAGCTCGCTTGCACCAACCCCTATTATTATTATTATTATTTAAGGAGCCCTCCTACTATTATAATAAGGCTTTCTTATATAAGTAATTTGTGCACACCCTTCTCGAGAATATTGAACTAGCAGGGATATACCACGATAATGAAACGATACAGCTTGGGTGCATCAAAGCCTTATATGAGCACTCCTCAACCCGCCTTAAATAATAGAAGCTAGATCGATTGATTCTGCCCTACTATTACAATCACAGGCAAGAGCATACCTGAGCTACACACATACAGAAGATCTAACACCCCCTGGTTAGGAGTCTATTTTAGATGGCAACAAAAGCTCTGCTTTTCATAGCAAGAGCTAAACAAATATGGAGAAACATGATATCCTCATGCTTTCCCAGTGCTTATTATAATAGTAGGGCATAATAAAAAATGTTCAATGCTTTCAACTTGTAAAACAGGTTTAATAGGTGGATAGAATGAAGAATAATGGGGTTGCCTTATTCTAATAATAGTAGGGGGTGCCTTAAATAATAAGAAATACGGGCCTTACCTTATAACTAGCAAATTTAGGGGAATAAATATAGGGTAGGGTCCAGACTGAAATAAGGTCTTGAGCTCAGGATTTGGGGGAATAAATAGAGTCTCCCGACTATGTCGGTCAACCCAGCCCCAGGCAATAAGTGGTCCTGGTCAACCCAGCTAGTCAAACAAGCCCAGTTTCTACCCTATCAATCGCTAAGCCAACTCAGGATGGCCTTAATTTCCCCTTCTTTCTCGTCTCGTCTTATTTCGGTAACTAGAGAGAGAATAAGGCCAAGGGAACCTGAATAGTGTAAGTACACAACTCCATACTTTTATATGGTCCTTAGACTCTTAATTGGTCGAAAACTCCTTCCTGTTACTTATTTCCTTGGCTTGGCCAGTTATCTAAATGAGAAACGTTTTTATTACATTATAGAAACAATTATTGCCAATTACCTATGTGAGAGTTGAGTTAGTATGTCAAAGTAAAGTAGGGATAACCACCGTTGATAGGTTCTATGCTTTCAACCACATTATTAATAGTGTTGCACAACTGAGCAATGAGTTGTTCATCTTCCAAGATATCTGAGAACAAATGTAGCTAAAGGTCAGTGAACTTGACCGAATTACCAGAGGGTTCCCGATCTGCTAAGGGTATTTTGAAGGTGTTGTAGTATTGTTGTCTCTGGTCCCATGATGGTTGAATAATAGTAGGAGTTGACTAACCGACCATATCCTTAAACATGTTTCCACTCCTTGGTGGAAGTACTCCTTCTGTTTAACTGGATCCATCTTCGGAGGTCTTGGTCTGTCTTTCTTAATTGTATCTCTTGGTGAAGTACCAATATCTTCTCCTGTTCGAGATCCTCCTATGGTCACATCATTTCTATTTTTCCCTTGGGCATTCATCTTCTGTCTAACTTTCAAATTTATAAGATTAGTACCCTGCTATCGATTGTAATCTTCCCACTTAACAATCAGATCAGGGCAATCTTCGGTTGCATGGGCATTTACTTGACAATGAGTACACCAAGGATTTCTAGGTAGTTGACAATATCTATCCAAATGGCCTGCTTCATCACAGTTGTAACACCTAGAGGGTCCTCTTCCTCTCGTATGACCTCCTCTGAAACCTCCTCCACCTCTTCCACAAGTTGTGGCATATCCTTGGTGCCCTTCCACTACTTGAAAGGCAGACTTATCCTGCCTATTTGCAAGAGTGTCTAATGCTCAGTATCTGTTAGTATCATGTTTAGACGATCCAGATAAATCATAGTACAAAGTATTATGTACATAATAGTCTTTCTACAAAACAAGAAAATGTTGGGTAGGTTGTCCATGCATCTTTCAAATATCACAGTATTATGTTGGCATCATGTGCTGAGTATTTGGAAAAACATGGTACTAGGTAGGTCCATTAAAAATATTTACAACTGAAACTTGTGCAACTCCCCCAGATGGTGTGACTGGATCAGGTCCAATGGGTGGATTCATAGGTCTGACACCTCTCAACCTGGGGCATGTAGATGCCAAATGGCCTTATGTATGGCATCCTGAACACCAAACTTATAGTCTAACATCTTTTGGCAATTACAGTTCCTCAATTTTCTTAGTGAGTGAAGCAATCTGGTTCTACATTTGAGATAAGTCTGAACCTCCTTTCAGACCCATAGCTTTATACGTTCCTGGGTATGTGTCCATAGCTTAAATCTGGGTACCTCTTTTCAGAGCATCTGTTGCAGACATGATCTTCTGTCGGGTTAGTGGAATCTTAGTTAACGGAAATAGTCCTTGGATGTACCATTCTTGCACATGTGCCTCTAGAATAGGGGTAGTTAACTTCCCCAAAGCATATTTCAATCGCTGCATATATTCCCATGTAGTTTCTCCTTGAATTTGTTGAATTCCCCTAATCTGTGCAATAACCTGTTGTTCTTACTGAGGCAGCTTCAATTTCTAAATCAAAAGTTTTTTTATGTTTGCTAGAGCAAATTGTTTTCCTCTTTCCTGAGGTTCTATAGATTTCATATACCATTTCAGGACCCTATCCGTCAGAGTGGTCTAAAACTCTACAACTTTAGTAGCATCAACGGTTCCCCTGGCCTGGAAGATGGCTTCACATAAATTCCAATGTTGTTCAACATCTTCATACCCCCTTCTGTGGAACTTGAGGTATCTGGTAAGAGATCCAACAAATACTTCCATAGTGGGTATGGGTTTTCCAACCAAAACAAAACCTCTGGGTCCTGGTTCAAATACAGATCATATATTATTGGTAGATAATCCTCCTCCTCTACTACTAATTGGCTAAGAATTATTCTGATTACTACTACTATTCCTTCTTGCTATTCCTAAATGTGCTAAACTTACTAAAATTGTATTGTGCGAATGAAAATTTCATGTCCAAATAACTTGGTTTAACTTCACTCAGGGATTCGTTCTAGGCCCGATACATCTCATTGATACTTTTGTACTGATCAATCTCTTCTATGGTACTTGATCCTAGTCCTTCTACAACTTATTCTAAGATAGGGATTCCATTATCCTCATTATATTCTATCAGGTTACCTCCCTCCATCCCTTAGGATGTTCCTTCTCCCCACACATATTTTCCATGACTTCTTTTGACATCAATATCTCTTTATTTCAACCAGACACTAGCCAGTGTTTCTTTAAGAAAGGGCATGACCCTTCTTTTAGATTCTTTAAGAAGCATCTGATTATGTCGTAGATTACTTTATGATTTTTATTATTAGCTTTCTTTACTACCACCACTCTTTACCATGTGTGCACCACCCCAACAAGTTTCAATATTAATCCAACCATCATCACATGCCCTTCTTTCTTTTAGGGAAGACCTGGGAAATCTTCATTAATGGAAGGAAGTTTTACTACACCTATTTTGGAATTGTCGAAACTGCTTGGATTTAGAAAATATTGCCTTACTACTTACGTTGGAGGGGATTGGGTTGGGTGGAACTTTGAACATTTTTATTACCATCGTCTTACATGATGAATTCATGGTAGTTTACCTATACCCACAACCTGTAGGTAGTGTCAACCTTACATACCCTTGGCTCAATCACTTTCTTGACAAATCTTAGTGGGGAAACTATTGATCTTGTTGGGGAGGTCTGGTGAATCGAATCCCAGTCGGATACTCTTGATTAATGAAGGAAGAACTGCACCCTATTTGTGCAACCCCAACATTGATAAGTTAGTGCTTCCTTATTCCAACTACTTCAACACATGCCTAGATTGCATGGAGGAAGGACCTGATTATGCTGAATCAATTTCACAGTTGGACAACTAAGTTGTTGGATCCTCAGAACTTCCTTAGGAAATACTGTTTCCTTAACTTATGAGATCGAATGGGATGGGATCAGCACTTTGAACATCAACTATTTTCCTTTTGAATTCGGAAGGATTTATGGAAGTTCACAGTTAAGTTGTTGGATCCTTAGAACTGCCTTATTTTATTGAGGAAGAAACTACTACCAGAACTTATGAGATCAAATGGGGATTGGCACTTTGAACTGGACCATTTACCTTGCCTACTTTAAGACTTTATGTTGGACAGCTAAGTTTTGGGATAGGATTTTCAGAATTGTCTTAGCAACTACTCACAGAATATTATAAGGAGGGGGTAGGTGTTTAGAACATCAACTATTTACCTTTAGAAGACTACACAATAAATTCATGGTAGTTGATCCCCACAACCTTTAGTGTTCACCATCCTTTACATACCTACTCACAAATTTGAACCTAGCTAGATATTGGATGGGCGTGTTCCAAACAACCACTTTATTTAGGAGTCATGCTTAGTGGTAGCAACACTATTGCTATTTTTACCTTTACTCAGTAGCCTACCTTTCTTTTCTTAACTATTACCAACAACCCACCCTCTTTACCCACTTGAATACCTATACTTGTTATCCCTATACACTTGCTTCATGAATACTTTGTTGCTAGAAGACCCTTTCCTATTTACTTTCTCAGCCTACATGAATTCTTTCAGTTTTACCTACAACAACTAACAACCTATCCTGTTAACCACCTCAATACTACCTCACATACCTTCACTTAGAAATTTTACAGGATTGGAAAACACTTCCTTCATTAACACTTATTGGTTTCTACTATTTCTCTTTATTTTATTTCTAAAATATGTGGTTCGCGAAGGATTTTTGGATCGACCAGAACCACCCAACATGGTGCCTTTTTTATATGGATGGGGATCTTATTTATACCCCTTTAGTATTGCTATGATTTATAATTACTTACCCTTGGACATTGAATGAATGTTCCGACAAGATTAAGGTTTCATCCCTGTAGACTTATAGTTTTATCCGAACCCACATCCATGTTTGGGGAGTACCAGACCCCACCCTTCCCAACCGTGGTACCAACCTCCCCACCTTGTGCCTATTTCAGATTAGGATATTATCTATGATCCTCACCGGCCCACGCTTTTCCTTTATATATGTTCTTTCTCCATACCACTATACATAATTTTAGGCGAGCTTGAGAGAAATCCCTTCTTTTTTATCTTTGCTTCACTCAGCCTTCCAAACACCCATATTTTCTTAGTAAAATGCACGTTTCATTAAGGTTTTCAAATCAGCCTGATAGATAAGACATGGATTTTATGTCTTGATTGAGGGAAGGGCATAGCATAGAATGACATGGCATAGCTGGTTGTCTTACTTATTGCAGGATCAGACCAGACAAACTTCGAAATAGACAACTTACTTTTCGGGTACCCAATGAATTTTTATAAATCCCTCACCTGCATAAGCCTATAATTGTTGGCTGGCTACCCCAGGAGAGGAAGGTGCTAACCTTCACTACTTGCACACATCTATTTGACTAAAGAAAACACAGAGTTAAAGACCCCTATGGAGCCATATTCCTCCGAACCTCTCCAAACAAGGGTTTAATATATCAAAACATGCATATGATTCTGGTTTTTCAAATTGACCGGAACAAGCCGGGTTTCAATCCCCCACCTTTCTCTTTACCAACTAGAATTCATATTCATACTTAGCAGATTAACTCTTTCCCTTATGAGGAAATTTTTATGCTTGGGTTGGCACTATGTATGACCAACTGTATTTCCTTTTGAAGCTGGAAGGATGAAAGGATATAACAGGAATCACCAGTCTTGGATCTTGGATCATCAGAACTACCTTCAGGAGCTATAGACAGACTTTATTAGACAGGCTTGGTTGGTTTAATAACTGAGGAATTTCTTAGTTACCCTTGTTTCCCCGATTGATTGTTGGATGGCATGGTAGTTGGATGGATGCTTGATTATCCGAGCACTTTTAGTTGCATGGCGGGATGGTTTATTTGCTGATAGGGTTGACCTTTAGCTTCTTATATCATTTAACAACTGTCGGACGAATTATTATGGGCCAACCATCAGAGAGCTCAGAGAGCCTCATTGGGATGGATGGGGATAGGCAGGCTTTAGACTGCTAGTAGGATGATGCCTTGACAACCATCAGGATATGCTTCTTTGTTTATCACACTTGCCTTTAGGGATCTTAGTAGGGGAGGTATGGCATATATGAACCCTTCCTTTACTTACGAGCATCCAAGACTTTACTTACTTATTGCCTTGCCTTATGAAGTCTTTCAAGTAACACATATTCTCTTCTGGGTACCACATATGAACTTATTGGGGTATCATGTTCCCACCGAGGAACAAAGTGATACAATTTAGGATTTAGATACTACTCTATCACTAGGAATTGATCTACCTGCCCTTTCATGCCTGCTACGAGTAGTTACCCACCTTCAGACCTAGAAATTTATATCTATACCACTTGAATGAATCGCTTAGGAGCCACTAACTGCTAGAGACTTTTTATAAATTCCATATGGAGAGACGAAGAACCTGACATGCTATAATGAATCAACTTTCCTAGTGAAAATGCAATTTTGAGACCTGGTGGGATGATTTTCCTACAAGTTGTCCAAACACTGATTTGATTTAGACAAAACATAGTTGGGGACGTCTTTTGGATCGACTAGACCAACCCCTTACAAGTGAGTGGGGGAAGAGAGGGAGGGCAGGGTTTTTAGTGAGTTAGGAAAGTATGGGCCAGTTGCCTAAAGCCAAATGAAAGTTATACACCCCGATGAAGAAATATGACTCAGACTCCAACTTAGATCTCATGTTTTGCCTTCAAGTATTAATCTCTTTCACCTGAAAAATTTGCATTTGTACTTTCATCTTCATCATTGTGCTTGCCTTCATCATTGTAATGTATTTGTGGAATCATCCAACATTCAGCTGATGAGTGTCCAAAGGTGTAACAGAAAAAACACAAATTTACACCATTCTATTCATCACTTTATTCATGATTTGTACTTGCACATTAACAAACAATCTCAGACAATTGGTTAGTTTTGAAAAGAACATGTTAATCATCCAACTTGGGTTGATCCAAGACTTAATTTAATCTTGACCTATTTCTTCTTAATCATATGTATCTTTAATCATTAACAAACAATCTCAGACAATTAACAAACAATCTCAGACAATTGGTTAGTTTTGAAAAGAACATGTTAATCATCCAACTTGGGTTGATCCAAGCCTTAATTTAATCTTGACCTATTTCTGCTTAATCATATGTATCTTTGCCTTAATTCACACATTAAACATCTTAACCAACAAGTATTGTTTCACAACTTTTTGCATCCTTACTTGTATATTCATCCATATTGTAAACATCATGAGTTTTCTTCTCTATAAAACTAATCACATTATAGTTCAATTTCCACAAATAATGCAACACATTCCAATATGATTCAATTGCAAATGCATTCTTTACTTTTGAAAGAGGCACTATAAAGTATTCACAAAACATTGATGCATTGTTAGTTTCATAAAATAAATTATTATTGAACTCTTCATCAAATAATTCTACTTTTTCATGTTCATTTAAATAAGATGCGACAAATCTGAAATTTGAATGATTTGTAAAGCCTTCTTTCACTCTGCTTTCTTGCACTCAATATCCCATATGCAACTCTTTTCAACAGAAAATACCACTATATAGATTTGTACTCACACAAATCTTCACCTAGAATTGCATCAACTGCACTAAATCCATTTTTGTCACATATTGAAGTCAATTTATAATAAATAGATTGTCAATAAAGCTGAAAAATATTAACATATCCATTTGAAGAAAACACACCCATCAATTACTGAAATAACACATAAATTATCAACTTTGAAGAATGCACTTTACGGAATCTGACTCTGAAAACCTCACCAATAGATTGCTTGCGTTGAGATGATTCTTTTTATATATAACTTTCTCTATTTTGGAGACAGTGAAAATTGAACCTAAAAATGTTGTAGATTACCCCCTTGATTAACCAATACAAAGGCTTTTATTGGGTGGGTGCTTCTTTCATTCTCTGTGAAAAATTCAATTGATTATTGGGTAGTTGGTCCAGTATTTTATCCACCACTAACAACACCATCAACAGTAGAACCATCAACAACAATACCACCAACATACGTATACCCAACGTCTTATCCAGTACCAGTGGATCCTACACTTCCTGTAGATTATGCCATTGATCATGTTGATCGAACACCATCTACAACGTATAAACTAACATATCTAGCAGTGTATTCACTAGTCCCAGTTGGAGTTGATCTAGTCGATTAAGAAAGTGATCATGTTGACCCATTCAAAGAACCACTAGTATCATCATATAGAGAAGCATATCCTACAGCATATACATATCTAGTACCATCCCCAGTATCACCTAGAGAACCTAAGTAAGCATCTGTAGTAAAGGAACCACTCGCATAGGCATAGCCCGTAGCTTCCCTTCGTTTGGTTATGGTAAAGAGAAAATTCGTTTAATTGTTTTGGAAGACTATGATAGCAATATTCACCCTATGAATTCTGATCATGAAGGTAAAGGCGATGAGAAATCTTTTTGATAAGGATAGAGGTGCCTTCTCTCCTCTCTTTAATTTGATAAGGATAAAGGTGCTTTCTCTCCTCTCTTTAAGCTGGCAAGTCTTAGAAACTATAAATTAAACTAGAGGATTGGGGGTTGTGGGATCCGTAAACCTCTTAAGTACAAGAACAAGACTAATACCATTGAGCATGATTCAAATAAAAATGTGATAGATGATGAATCAAGTGTAAATGATTGTGCTCCAAAAATCCCTATGGTGAATGAACTACTTCAAAGACCTAATCCATTATTTGCTAAAAGAATATGTTTAATTATCACATAATACATTTAACATATGCTAAGAGGTGAGGGTAATTCCTTATCATCTTACCTAATCTCCATTAGGTGTCGATAACATCCTTACTTCTATAGAGCCATATTACTAATTCACTACACACTCACATATAGATAATGATTAATGATCCTCATTACACATACATCTAGATACATGCTTTTTTATTGGTGACATAAGAGGACTGACCCCTTACAGAGGACCCTAAGTTTGAGGTTGTATTTGTGCCCTGCCGGAGCTAGGACTGGATCCCCTGTGTGAATTTGGGTGCATAGAAGAGGACATATATAATATTATGAGATTTCTTATAGATGGGACAAGAGTCAAGGATGAGAGGTTATCTCAAGATAAGGGGACAAAGAGCTTAGAGATTGAGTTCTCGATTGGTAGTAGAGTTATTGATACATGGAAGAAGCATCATGGAGTTAGAGTTACATGTATGGGATACAATAGAGTACCACTGACTAGGAGATTGATTGCAATAGTAGTGACTCATCACAGAGATATAGTACCTATAGAGATGATTATCAATATTCACAAGGAATATTAGGATAGAGTGAGGTTCACATATAGGGAGTTGTTATTAGCTACTTTTGATCATGATGTAAACTCATTTATAGAAGGTAGAGGATCAACCTTAGGCCTTCAATTTTATAATAGGTATAGTTATGTGTAGCATATCAAATTTGGGAGGCCCTCTCATATAAGGGCACCTTAGTTAAGGTATCCTAAGATCACTATGTATGCAAGATAGCCACCACCCACTATGTGGTCAAGGATTCATAGGTCTCACTAAGCAAAGGATTATATGGAGGGGGCAGGTCCTAGGGCTCTATGGAATTGATATACTAAGGGAGACATTGCACATAGTCTAAATATAGTGTATGGTAAGTATGAATATTTAAGAGTATCACTTAGTGATATGGGTGCCATTATTGTGAGGTGTGTTATCACTGAAATTTCGTCATCACATGGTTACAAGAACTCAACATCATCAAACACTGATGAAGTCATTCATGGACTTGAATTAATTTCACAGCATTCAAAAAAGATCAAAAACTATACAAAGTAGTGAAAAAAATTAAAAGCGCTTTACAGAATTTGGGCACGCGCGCATGTGCGTAGAACATGATCATAGAGTGCGCGCATACGCACAGGATGCACAACTGTTGGCGCAAAAAGCCGCGCACCTGCTAAACGACGGATTTATTGAAGTGGTCAGCCTCCCAACCACTTATGAATCAGCTCCCAAGCCGATTTGACCCTCAAATCTAAGATGAATCCGAATGGTGGGTTGGTCAAAGACCTAATAATTCCCTAAATGGCCTCTTTTCACACTACAAAGAAGTTAAACAAAAGCCCAAAGTAATGCTATAAAAAGCCGTGAATGCACCTCATTTTCTCAAGGAATTCAAAGTAATGTTATGTTGCCTAGATTGTTTAAGGACTCCATCCTTGACAAGAACACATTGGCACCATTTCATTGAGCAATCCACCTCTCCATTGAATGGATTTGCAAGGAGTTCTTTCATCACCATTTTCATTTTCTTGTTGTAAGGAGAGCAAGCTTGTGAGGGTCCAAGAGCCTTCCCTTGGAGGAAGAAGGGACTCATAGTCCACTTTCTTCTTGGTGCTTTTATTTCATCAATAGATCAGCCTAAATACATTGGTGACATGGGTCTTTTTGTCTTTGCTAGCTCTATGTCCCTATGCTTATGAATTTAGTTTGTATTAGTTTAATTTTTTCTTAAAGTTTTTTTTTTTCTTTCTCTAACTCTTTCCTCTACAGTTGTCTTGCTCAGCAAGACCCAACTGGGCATGCAAGCACCTCTTATTTGCTCACCAAGGTGACGAAAAGGGTGCAACAGATTGGGGACTCCACTGGGGAAAGGTATCAAATTCCTACCTCATTTGGGTTTATTTTTCTCTTCTTTTAGTTTGATTAACTTGCAGGTGCACTAACCGGCCTCAGACGACCTACTAACTAGCCAATTTCAAGGAGAATTGAGAGAAATCCATCCGGATTTTCTTTCTTGGCCGTTTGTTAAAGGTGCGCGGGTATTCTACCCCACAAACGTGCATCGTGCGCGCATGCGCTTAAGTAACAACCTTTCTCCATGCGCATGCACTTTTTGACTCATCTATGTTCGCACGCTTGCGCTCTATGTGCCTATGTCTTCACTAGGGGCCGCACATTTGAACAGAATTTCACATTGTAAGTTGTTGGGATGTGGGGAAGGCCATTTGCCTTCTTAAAAATGATGTTAAGAATGCTCTAAACACTACACCACACTTAGTCCCCTCGTCATATAAAGGGGTTAGTCAAACACACATAGACACTTAGGAGGATAAAAATCAACTTCCCTTATTTTCTTTTTGCCACATGAATGGCTTGTTTTGACTTACAATCTAAGGTGAACGTCAATTTTAATCACAACTAAACTTACATTGGGACTAGAATTTGAGTTACAATCGCTTAGTATGCTCTTCTCTCGCGCATTCAAGCGACCTTGAGAATCAGAAAAAGATTGTGAACCAATTTCATCTCCCTCAACAAAATTTAAACCTTTAGGAGAGGACAACGGCCCTTCTTGGTACCCCTCTTAGTTTTCTTTGTCAAACACATCTTAAATATTGTAACGGGCCCATACATGCCCACATGCTACAAAGATAGGATAGTGTTTGAAATTTTGCTTTCTTAGATCAAAACACTAGGAAAGTTTAAAGGTTTGTAACGGGCCCATACATGCCCACATGTTCAATCTAGCATAGTTTCATGCTTTTGCTAGATTACATCACAATAGGGAGTTAAAGGATAGTAACGGACCCACATGTCCACCTGCTAGCTTCCTAGGGATTTTGAATTCCGCAAGGTTATACCAAAGGCACTTAGTTAATTAGGTAATCAAACTCTTATAAGGACCAAGCGAAGTCCACATGCAACAAGGTGACATCTAATTCACTAAAAATTGGCACACTTTCACTCACACACAAAATTCACTTATCATTCACATAGCTTCTTCTTGAAACGTGGAGGTATAAGTAAGTTTCCTCCAAAGGGATTCTGAAAAAACTCCATCTTTTCTTGACAGGACTATCCACTCCCATTTTTAATCAACGAGGTTGGTTTGCACCCCCAACCTCCCAAAACAACTACATCTAAAATCTTTCTAAAAACTCACTAAGTTTTCCTCCACGGGAGGTGCCAAAAGAAATTTTTTAGTCTAGGTAGGATTTCAGGGATAGGCATTCAAATAACTCCCCGTTATTTGGTTCTCACATTGTCAAAACATAGAGGTTGTCAAATAGGGAACTGAAAATCCTCCAAGTCAAGTGTTCCAATCACCATAAGGCAGGGAGATACCCATGAAGGGTTGAAGGCCGAGGTCTGATTGTTCTGTGCATCCCCCCTTGAGGCACCCACCTCTTGGACGG
>JASDQU010194104.1:19929-31408 GCA_032191745.1 Picea mariana | reverse complement strand
CAAGGAGGCGGATGCTCTCTCTAAAAGAGCCCTCAGCGGGGAGGTGGGGAAACTTTCTATCTACCATTGCGAAAATGGTCTTGAAAGCCCCATCACCAACATAAATTTGTTCGAAAGTGTTGTGCGAGCGTTCTGAATTCTTCTTTGCTCTCTTGGTATAGTGACTGCTCCAACTGTGTGTTTGTTTTATTGCTATCGGTGCTCCCTCTCTGGCAGAGTTTATTTCACTGTCTATTCGGAGACAGCAGGCATAGAACAGGAGCGTTCTGAATTCTTCTTTGCTTTCTTGGTATAATGACTGCTCCTACTGTGTGTTTGTTTTATTGCTATCGGTGCTCCCTCTCTGGCAGAGTTTATATCACTGTCTAATCGGCGATAGCAGGCATAGAACAGCGATGGACTGCTCCCAATCTCGATCTGATATGAAATTCCATTCTGATATTAACTTTGGCGAGGTTTCTACTCATTGTATTTCTGGTAAACAACCCGACAGGGCTTGCTGTGTAAAATGAATTATATATTTAATATAATTACGAGTAATTTTTTTCTTGAAAAAAAGATACAGGTAGGTGTTTGATTGATGAAAATTGATTATTTTCTCCCATGCTTAGACTGATGGGTGACTTTCACGACAACTAGATGCCATTGAAACTAAATATTCACATATTTAGAATCTTTATGAGGTATTTTGTTTTATATGTAAATATTGATAGTGTAATGGGTGTGGATAGTGATTAAGTTTAAAGGATATATATTTTTTTTCAATTTGAATTAATTTCAAGTTGAATCGTATATATATTTTAAATTTCTTTAAAATTTAAAAAATAATTAATTTTAGTTGAATGGTATATATATTTTTAATTTCTTTAAAATAAAAAGTTTAAAAAATATTGAAAAATATATATTTATTCAACCTTTTATAAATATAAGTTAAAAGGATTATTGTATTTTAATTGATAAATGAAATACATATTTCAAAACAAATATAAATATTCTAAATAAAATATTGAACTTCTATTTATTTTTATTTAAAATGTTAAAATTTAAAATAAATAAGTTGAAATTTTAATAAAATAATAATAATAAACATAGTTTGTATTTTCAAATCTAATTTTTTGGGGGTTATATACATTGAAAATAATAAAAAATCATAAGCATTAAGTTATGTTTTCTTTGAAAAAATTTCAAAGTGTTTAAAATGACATTATAAAACTTTAAACAATTACATAGTCAAACATTTATGTGATATGGCATTACATCTTCTATTTATATTTTGAGTATATATGGTTCTTTCTTAACCATTGGAGTCATGTTCATTTTAAATTTCTTTAGAAAATAAAAAAATTATTGTAGATCTTTACATCTTCTATTTATATTTTGAGCATACATGGGTACTCCTTAACCATTGGAGTCATGTTTACTCTAGATCTCTTTAGAAAATAAAAAATTATTATAGATCTTGTGGAAGGGTGGTAATTTTATCAAATTACTATAAAAGTGATAAAGATAGCTTACTAACTTTACAAGCCTCTAAGAAAATGACAATTTTACATGAATACATTCATTTCTTATTATTTAGAAAATGCAAATTTAACATGACTACATCCATTGGTTATTATTAAGGCTGAGATTTTTATGATTGAGAGCTTCCTAAGATCCATAAAAACACCGAATTAAATCAAATCAATCATCATGACCACCAAGTATGTTATTTTTTATTGAGAATATTGATTATTCACTTTATCTCTCAAACCAAGTGAAAATGAACTAAAGAGTGGGATGTTAGACCACAATCCCTAATGCATAAGTTTGATGATAATCAAAAGTATGTTACCTCATCTCTAGCTTTATCAAGAATACCACCTATGTAGTATTCCCCCACTACTAAACGTGACAAATTAAAATTTTATGATACCAATAAAATTAATGCAATGCAACATGATAAAATACTCATGCATCTAAAAACATTAAAAAGACATGAATGCAATCTAATTAAACATTCACATAACAACATATACATTGCTTATAACTTAGAGTAAACACATAGAAAATAAATCCCACAATTAAATGCAATGCATTAAGGATTTAACATGCATTTAGAAACATTATGAGTGTGTCCCAACATACATACATGAACAACCGCATATAATTAACTCAAGAACATAGTATACACACAACGAATTAAATTCCATAAATAAGAATAATAAAGAGAGATAAAGAATTTATCTTTTAACAACAATGTGAAACTGGCTACATGGGAGGAATGTTCCACCCAACGTAGATTTTCTACTCAAAATATCAATAGTAAATTACCCCCTATATGGTGATATGAATCTACAAGGGTGTCTCTCCACTATCCATTCACATCACAACACAACCCACAACAAGTTAATTTTCCTATAGCTATCCCATTCCTCCAACTCTCTTCCCCTCAACCTGAACAATCCAAGGAATGGGATCCCCCTTCAATGCACATAGCCCCTCATGCCTTCCCACTTCTCTCCATGGCTCCACCACAGGTTGGCTATGAATCCCTTTTGTTGGGAACTCTACAGATGTTTGTTGTAGCAGGAAAACACGCAACAACAATTCACTACTCTAGAGAAAACTCACAACCATAAATTTCACTACATGGGCCTAACATCCTGCTTCATGCATTTTCAGCTTCAAACAACTACCACACACACCAACTATGTCTTCCTCCAAGCTCTAGTTCTCTACTCTCACTTGTCCCAAAAACTGATTGTAAAAACTGCTCTTTTTTCCCCTACAAATTTCCTTCTCTTCCCATGGTTGTTTGGATCTCACTCTTCCCCAAAAGGATTTAATTGACTCTCACACTTCCCTCATGCTTTCTTGTCCTTGACCCATGCTTTCAATAACTATGTGAAGTGAATTTTCACACCCACCCTCTTTACACGAGTTTAATGATTGGGGCTTTGATACACTCAAGAGAAAATTAGAAGGTTTAATACAAAATGATAGTTTTATGAAGTGGGTTTGAATTAATCACGGGGTCTTCACTTGGTGAACCTACAACATAGTTCCTGTGTTCATGGGATATTAAAGTATACCCCTAATTTCACTAGATATTGACAAATACCTCCCAAAATCCTTTTGTTAAACCCCCCTCTCAATACATCTTTCCTATAAAAGAAACCCCCTTTTATATCCCCCAATACCTATAAAACCCTTGAGACACCCCTCCCTGATACATACAATATATTAGTCTTATTTTTCACAATTAAAAACCCCCTTTATGAATGAACATGATAAGATATTGGTCAACAGGGTGAATCCTTGATTGAATTAATAGACATGGCTAATTTCCCATTATACCCCCTCGTAGACCCTCCCCTTCTCTTGTGGAAACTTACCTCCCTGTTAGAGCAGGCTATTTTGGGAGCTAAGTTTTAGACATAAGGAAGAGCACAACAAACGAGGAAAGCATCTAAGGAATGACCAAAGAAGTAGCGCATGACGAGAATCAAGGAAAAGCAGCGCAAGGAAAAGAAGAGACAAAGCAAGGAAATGGTTGGATTGAAGACCAACTGCACGCAGGAGGTTGTAAATTCATCAAGCTTAATCCACTTAGGGTTAGATTTTTGGGTTATGATGTAAAGGGATTTTACCCACTTTTGTTAGTATAAATATTATGATGTATGAGGTAGATAGGGTATCATCACTTTTTTATGGAAGAGAAGTACCTTGGAGAACCTTTTTGAGTTTTGAGTTTGCCTTTGATGAGTGTTTTGGTTGAGAGTTGGGGAGCTCATATTGAATCAGATGGATTGTAATTGAGGCTCAGGTCACAAGATTTGGATCTTGGTGCAACATTGGTCAGCCTCACACCACACCAAACTTATGATGTAATGCACATAGTGAACTATTTTGATGAATAATAATAAGAAGCCGGAGATATTTGCAGATGTATCTTGAGGGGGTGAACCACAGTAAAATATGGTGTCTTTGTGTCTAATTTTTTTATTTGTTGCCTAATGATGAATGAATGGATAAATGAATGAATCTGTTAGAGTTTATTTATAGTGCACCCTAGATTAGAGATGTTATTTCTTAAAGAATGAATGTTAAATATTAAATGAATGGTAGATATGAATGATGGTATGGTAGAATGAATGTTGAAGTAGAAGAGTAATATGCCTAACATCCCCATGAGAAACATCCTTTCCATGACTGTAGACATTTGGGTCCTACAGTCACCCATAAGCCATCTTGGGTGAGACCGTGTTGTGCACTATGTGTGCAATGTTGTCTTCTTGTCTCTAGAAGGGTCGATGGTTTCTAGGGTTTTTTTGGAGAACTAAGGAAGAACTTGGCCCATCCCAAACATACCAACACTCCCATTGCTCCATCTATTATTGTTTGCAACTAGAAAAACAATGTTTACACATTACATCATCGAACCCATGACCATATCATATTTACATTATACATCACTAAACTAGGGATTAAAAATCAGGATGTTGCAAGTTCCTAGCTAAAACAATTTCGTTCCTAGCATTAATTTTACAAAGGATATGTCTCCTTGATCTTGGCCTTGGGATAAGGCAAGGGGAAAGATAGCTATGAGGAATTTTCAAAGTATTTGCAAAGTATCCTCACACTAATGTCAATGTTGTTAGAAACAATAAGAAGAAAGTGAAAGAGTGTGATAGATAGAGATGCATAGAATCAGGGAAAGGGGAATTATCATTTTGGATAACAAAAGAGTGAGAATTTGATAAATTTATACATTGAATTAACATAATCACTATTCTTATTGTCGTAATCATAGTTTTAGGTTTTAGGTTTTTGTGATATTGAAAAGGTTAATTTTGTGCAAGTTCATATCTAAACTTAATCAAGAACATACATATTAGAAAAATTCAACAATCTTAATGGATTTTTTAATCCCAAACATAATGATAAAAAGTTTTATGTGAGAAAAAGAAAAACTATGCATTATCTTTGCGACGAACTTCACCAAGATTATAAAAGATTGGTGGATTGTTGAGAGATTTACATTCAATTCTTAATTATTTGTTTCCATGGATGCCATGAATTATGCCCTAAGTGATTGAGAGGTTTTCCAATGCACTAAAATAATAATTAATTTAGATACCAAAGCTATAACCATGCCATTAATTTTAATAAATAAACACATAACATTATGAATGCAATAAAATAACTATGAATCAACATGTTAGATATATATAGAAGGAATATCTAAACATGAAAAAAGAGAGATGACCTAATTTTCTTGGGTTTACTCAATGTTTATTGCTTGTGACATTGAGCAACTCGTTTGTATTTAATATTACTAATAAGCTCCCAATGTCATCACAAATTACATCCATAACTTATGGTTAATTGTTTTAGTTTTTATAGAGTCAAGAGTGGAGACAAAGATAAAAAACAAAATGACATTAGGCAAGTGTCATACACAAAGATAACAAAGAAAATGAAATTATGGTGAGGGTGAGTGCAAGAAATCCATGGTTGAAAAAGTGGAAAGGGTATGATTAAAAATGCGCATTCACAGGAACACATGTGTGTTCTTAGGAATGTACACTCACAGGAACACATGCACGTTCTTAGGAATGTGCACGGATTCCTATACCTATAGATTTGGATGTAACCAAGCCTCCATGTGGATTTCCATGTAGGTTTAGTGGAAAAAATGTGTGTGTGGTATTAAGAATGTGTGTGTGGTCTTAAGAATAAGTGCATGGTCCTAAGAACATGCACACATTCTTACTGATAAAAATATTTAAAAGGCCCAAGTGTGATTTGTTCCCATTGTGCACAAAGTGCGCTCGTGTTTCTCTCATTGGGAAAATATAGTGGAGCAAGAGAGGAGGAATAAAGGGAGGACGGGGCCACCATGTCTAGGTATGTTACATTTTTCTTAATTTTAATCCAATTTAGTATTTTTCTCACAATAATCTAAATAAAAAAAAAAATGTAATTTTGTATTTTAAATAAAAATGGAACCAAATTTACATGCCATGGCTTTTAACTGTAGCATATATAATACAATGGAACCCAAGATAATTTAAACCGCTCAGAATAAAACCAATAAGATCAAAACCCCAACACACCACCACCACACATTGTAAACACTAAAATTGATGAGGGATTGGTTATATTATGAACCCTCAAGGAACAATTAAGGGAGACTAGAGAGTCTAACAGAGTGTCCTTTGCCACTTCTTTGGACATCATTTTGCAGTCCATTGCAAGTCCCCAAGGCAAATTGACCTCTGTTTCTGATTATAGGTCATGAATGTATGAGTACTACAACATTGGCTTGGACAGAAACCAAGTCAAAGAACTAGGCATTTCAAAACAACAAATATTGTCTATTTTTAGGGATCCTAGAAATGGACAACAACTACCATTGACTAGGAAAAAAATCTTCATTGACTGGTGTATCCATCCCCATATTAGTCAAAACTGGATGGATAGGTGGTACATGGATTTTTCTAAACCTCCCTACAATAACAGGGAGATTCCCTTCTATTTTCTCATGAAATTATGGGATGCGTTTATTATGGGTAAGAATGTCAACTAATTGGATATTGGTGACTTCCATGGGGTAGGTCGAGGGTTCATAAAGGACCAATAGCATGTTAGGTGCTACATCGTGTTAGGTCCCCATCCCCACAGGCAAAGGCCTGACCCCTCTACCCAACATCCTCCTGTTCTAGAGAACTTGCAACAAGTACATCTAGTCATATATTCATTGACTCATAGCCTAGTGCAATACAATAGCTTTATTGCACTATCTCGGTGGGAGGTGCCTGCTAATGACATTGATAAAGGAGTTGGAGCGTCAACATGCACAAGAGAGTACAATGAGGAGAGGGTACATGGAAATAACATTCATCCATGTGAACTTCACAGATGTTCAAGCTACGAGAAAACATTCTATGGGCCTATATATCCCAGTGGATAGCATAGCTTCATGGAGGAGGTTAGTATCTTAACTCTCTCTATGTTCTTCATTGTTATATCTTTATTTTTTATTTTCTTTATATATATATATATGATTGTATGTTGTTTTGTAGTTGTTGCATCCTAGTAGTAGACCCTTTATGCCTATGGATGCATCATTTCCTAGTCCCACCACTAATGCAGTGGTAGAGGAAGCATGTTCATTGGGTGCACCATACATACATGTATGTATCACATTTGATAGATTCAGCATAGTCATTTCTTCATTTTATGACATCCTCAAATTTTTTATATGTTCTCTTATTTTTACAGGATTTGGCACCAGGCGATGTCAAGGATTGTCCATATGGGATGGAAAATCCACTAGTGTCATAGGCATTTTTATAGTCCAAAATTCTTTATATGTGCATACAAGACATTGACCCTCCCATTTGCACATTGTCCAAAATATTGTCAAGGATTCCTTTTAAAAACCCATTTTTTAGAAAATGTACGCACCCTATTGAATTGATAGTTGAAATAATAGTCCACGTACACACACGTGTTGCATTCTATTTATCCCACATACACACACATGTTGCATGCTAGTTAGCCCATGTTCACCTCCAAAAGTTTCAAAAAATATAAAATCACGTGGAATTCGGTTGATTTTACGGGCCATGGAGGGTTTCTTAGCCATTTTACCCCTTGTAGAACATCCCCAAACCGAATAACCATATTTTTATCATATAAAAGTAGGTCTTGGGGAGTCATTTATAAACATGAAAAAGAGAAAAAGAAAACTCTGCTAAAATCCCTTCCCTTTGTTAGCCCAATATTTGCATCCCATTCTGAGTTTTAGCCTTAACCTTCCCCTCCAGCCTTTCTCATTATGCAACCTTTCCTCCTTCCCTTGGTGATATGTTGGTTGCAATAAACTAATGTGGGATTGATACACTTTGATCCATGATAGAAGAGCCTAGGCTTGGTTCATGGAGTGGTTACCGGTGAAGGTTGTAATCCTTTTTAACTTGAAATTTAATAAAATATTTCATCATTGTCCCAAAACCCTATGTTTACATGTTTTTATTAATTTACAAATTTATATCTATGTCTAAACTTTTAAAGAGATCATTAGAGATTGCATATGTTGTTGCATTGTATTCCTAACCTTTTGCAGGTCAGCTTTGGGAGGATATCCGTGACCTAGGAGGTGACAACAAGAGAAAGAGGTCTACACCAACAACAAGGACTAAAGGATCACCCATTAACTCTCTTTCCTTTCAATCTCATCACTTTTTTATATGGTTTTTTGGTCGATTAAGAGTAGAACATTATTTTAAGGGAGTTATTTCTCTGCCTTTACCTTAGACTGGGTATAGGGGGATTTTCCCCATAGAAGAATTGGTGAATCCACTAGGGATTCTCTCTAGATTCTTAGTGGGATATCTTGGTTCAATTTTATTTTCAGTTTATTTCTGAGTATTCTAAGTCAGGTTAGGTCTCTGGTCACATTCCAAGTGCCTACCAACTTCCCCTGCCCAAGGTGTCTATCCAAACTCTTTCTTTTTTTGAAACTTGGCAGAGGTGTACATGCCCTATTCTTTGTAAAACACACCTACATATGCATTTTTCATTATATACAACATGTGTACATACAGATTATTCATTATATACATCTCACATACATACGCAGGTTGGTCATGCACAACACACATCTCTGTGGTTTTGCAGAATATTTTCAAAATGTTTTCCTTTTATTTCAGAAAACTTGAGCTTCCCAGGTCTTCCCGAGTTCCATAAGCTTCTGTTGTTTGGGTTTTAGACAGTTTGCAGGCTTAGATTGTTTATGAAATAAAAAATAAATCCTCTTGTCTCTCTATGTTTCCAAGCATTTTTGGATTAATTTTAGCATCTTTTGTTGGTTCTACAATTTTTTTTAGCATATTTTGTTAGTTCTGCAGTTTCTTTTAACATCTTTCGTTAGTTCTTCTTTGATTGGAAGAAAATATAAAAAAAAAAAACTAGTTTTTAGGTCTCTTTCTTTCTTTGCATTGCTTTGCATTGTTATTTGAAAAAGAAAAAGAAATTAGGATAGGGTTGTGTTTTCTTATCATCTTAAAATCATTTCAAAATAAAAAATAAGAAAGAAAATCCTTTCATTTTCTCTTTTGTTTCACTCAAAATTTGTGTTGTGTATTTTGCATGGAAAGAAGAAAAGAGTGCATCTTTATGTTTGAAGGATTGTTCATGCTTTTTACTTGAAACTCTTTTTCAATTGTAGAATTAGTGTAAAGTCTTATTTTCTAGTGTTCTAATTAGTTTCTTTTTCACAAGAGTCGCAGATAACATAAGTTGCACTTCCATTCCTTGAGTAAGAGAACCCCCTAAAACAAACATGCTAATATAAAATATATTAGTAACAATTTTTGTAGGGTTCACCAATATCTTAGTCTAGGGGCCTTGGATTAGGTGTGGAGAGGTAAACTTTCCAAGGAAAACCAAAACTTAACTTAGGTGTTTGTGCTAGGGTGTGAAAAATACACCTTGCAATTACTATATCCGGGAAGCTCATCTAACACGAGAGTCAAACACGAGACCACATGGAGGACGGTGATGGAGATATCCACTCATGATCCTGACAAAGCATTTGGGAGAGTGTGTATTGGGGGTGAATCATGTAGCGTTACTCACCCAACTTGTATCAAACCTCTAAGACACTTGGATTCATCCAAGGTACTCTAAGAGTGATTCTTGACTTGTTACGTTTTAGGCCTTAAGAGTAACTTTGGGCTTAGCTTCCTTGGACATACACTCACCTAAATGTCGAATGTACCCCCATGGATTTTATTACAGGTTGGTGGCCTAGTTTCCATTATATAGGTTGACACACAAGTGACTGTGAGGGCTGTATCATGGTACTTGAGGAAAACTATATACTCTCTGGGTGACACCCGAAGGGACCGTCGGTTGGAGGTCTAGGTAACTACTTCTCCTGGCCAGTAATTTTCCTTTTTGAATTCTTAGGATGATCAAGACTTCATCTTCCTGGGTCGAAATAATTCAGAAGTGTGGTTTGTTTGGTTTGTATCTTTTTAGGTTTTTCTTCTTAGTGGTGTGCTCTAGGCTCCCTAGTTTTCCATAGTGAATTAGTCAGTCATTGCTTTGGGTCTCTAACCTAAGGTGGTATATTTCCCATGTCACACACCCCACCCCTAAGTACCTTTTTAAGGGATGGGGTATAAAAATTTTTTCTTAACCTAATACCCATGGCCCAGTAATTACTGAAATATTTACTTTGTCTTTTCCCTCTTAGAAGTAGTTTAACACTAACTCAATAAATTACTCATATGATAATTATGAATAATTATATTATAACACAATGAGGATAATCTCTCCATAATATACTTAAGTTGATTAACCTTAATTAAGGTATATAATTCCATTCTCCATGCCACATTTTCACATAATTTAACATATATATATCTAAATATATGCATATTTATTTATTTACTTGGAAAAAGGATTAACTATATTCAACCACAAATTATCATTTTATTAATTATATTATAATATAATTGTATTTAATTATATTATAATATGATTCATTTATATCAGAGGAGGCACTCAGGATTATCAATTCCCATTAATACCTAAGCCTTCAGAATTTGGCGAAGATTCCACATCAGGATTTTATGAACCCAAGTCTCCCAAATACTAGAGTTTTGGAGAGGGTCTCACCTCTATTATGCCTTTATGCCAATACAAACAATTATATTACCATACATTATAATTGTGCATGTTTAACAATATTATTAGAAAGTGGGAAAAAAATAGGTTCATCCTTCAATCATTTTTCCCTTACACTCTATCTTCTGCAAACATCTCGGAGTCTCTAAGCTTCGAACTCCTAGAGCCCCAAACTCCTGAAGGGCCCATGCTTACACGTGATGTTGCATTAAATATTAAAATAAAAGGGCAAAATGTTGGTACTTTATCACATACCAATGCCATAATAAATTCATTTAATATATATATATATATATATATATATATATATATATATATATATATGGAAAAATGCACCCAAGTTTATAAGGCCTCTAATATTTTATTAATGTTGAAATAAGGAAGAGAGAGAGAACTCTGGGTCAACCTGCTTCGACTCTCCACCACATTCCTTATACTCCAATCTCCCGAAGTCCCGGAGTCTCGAAGCTCTGAAGTGACCCCACTAGCACACATTACCACACAATTTAATATTCAAAGGGGTTAGCTTTGTTTACGTGAAATCAATTTAATCAACCTTAAAATAATATAATATATTATTTTATATTCCTCGAAAATTATGCCCAAGTTTTAAAATTCTCCAATATTATATTATTATTTGACATGAGAGAGAAAGAGAGAGAGAGAATTCTCTGGGTCAATCCCCTTTGACTCTCCATCACGTTTCTCATATTCCAATGTTCTGGAGTCTCAAAGTTCCAAAGTGACCCCACTTATACACCTTTCCACATTATTTAATAGTTTAAAAATGGTT
>JASDQU010194104.1:631-19829 GCA_032191745.1 Picea mariana | reverse complement strand
CCTAGAGCTTCGAACTCCCAAAGTTTTGAAGACTATGAGAAGGTTAAAACATTTAGTCACTATTTATTCCCTATTCTCTTTGGTCTTAGGTCTTTCATGCTCCATGGGCTTTAACATACATTTTCAAAATAATAAAATAATATTATTATTAATAATAATAACCATAGGTATATAAACATATATACATATCGTTTTAAAGGAAAAATATTTTCTTTTGAAAAATAAGGAAAGGAAAAATATAGTTTTTTAGGATTTATAAAGATATTAAATAAAAGTTTATATTCTAAGGAAATTTCTCCATCCTAGAAATTAAATATAATTATAATCTCTCCCTTATAGTGGGTAAATGAGTAAAACTTTATTTCCTTATTAATGTGCTTTACTTCTCTTACTAAATTTGAGGGAAATGGTCATAATACAAAGATTTACCTCCACAGTAAATTCGATATTTCTACCAGAATTTACTGCCCACCCAAATTTAAGGGGATTGTTCCCAAGTTTAGAAGATTTAGCATAATTTAAATATAAATGTTTATTTATTCCACAAATGGAATGTTGAGAACCTTTGTATTTTATTTCATTTAGACCAATTTCATGTTTATGTCCTAATTATTTTTCTTCAATAATTATTTATAGGGACTTTTAACGTTTTCCCATATTTGGGATTATTCCTAAAGTCCACACAGATCTGATATCTTCTAACTTTTTTGGCAAGGGATTTGAGAACATACTAAATGGAGAACTATTACGCAGAAAAAATCACTCTCTCTTCTTTTAGAGGTGTTATAGATGTTTTAATTATTCAGTCATTGAATCCCAACATGCATTAAACTATACAACACAATCAACCACAACATCCACTACCATAATCCTCATTTTAGCACATAGATAGTTAGGAGATAAGAAATTAAATTAGAAGAGCTTCAACTAAAATATTTTCTTTATTCTCCTTAAATTTCTCAAGTCACTTTTCTCAAAAATTAAACTTACATAGTTCTAGAACACAATATAAAATTTTCTATGATCTAAAAACTACAGAGACCTAACCAAGTATACTTATCTAGAAACCAGATAGTGATGCAACTTTTGAAAGGGGTGCCATTTTCCACCCAACCTTAGGCACAATAACTCCTAAATGAATTTACCACTGACCACCCCCTAGCTAGATCATGATGCTCTGAGAGAGACTCTTCCTTCATTTAGAAATAACCAAGGATAGAGGCCACTCTCCTCCTCCCACAGGAACTTGGCAGATCAATTTTCTCTCTACCAAGAAAGGGGGTATGTAATGAGTGCTTCCTCAATCACTCATCTTCTCTGCAACCTTGTTTATCATCTTGGACTGAAAACGCTGCCAACAAATTCCTGTACCCAAAACAAATTCTTTTTTCATTTATGTTTAGAGCCAGAGAGTTGTGCATGCTCTCCTCTTCAGAAAATGGTCGCCAGAATCATTCCTTTATGTCCTCCATACTCATAAAATGGCTCATGGACTCAACTAACTGTCTCCCCTCTTCTCTGCTCTCCATTTTTCCTTGTCTCTTGGATTCTTTAGTAATATTTTGCTGGGTCAAATCCCCCAAGGCGTGGGTCAGTCCAGAATCCCCTAGATGGGTACTTTTCTGCCCATGCTTCTGAGACAAGATAGTTTTGGTACAACACCCATTGCTTTTCATAAATGTTAGAAGATGATAGTTCATCTACGTACTCCCTCCATTAACCACAATTCTAGGAAAATGGGCAATCTGGATTTTTCTTGATTATTAAATTAGCAAGGGAAATTTTTCTCTTTTATTTCCTCATGTATCATGATCTACCTTGGAAACCCCTTCATTAGTTATGAAACACTTTCCTTTTTACATTAATAGCATAAATATTTACACTACCCTTTTAAAAAAATATAGTTACATTTAGAAGTTGGGGGAAACAGGGGTATTGCCATCCCATCACCCTTAAAGGAACACCTTCCTCAGTGTTCTTTGATGGTGTTCTTTGTATATCATCAACACCAATCATGTCTTATTATTTCAGTTGCTTCAACATTATTGTTCCTCTTTCTTGGTCCAATCTTGGATAGAAGGTGCTTGGGCTGAGGTTGTAGTGGTTGTAGTATCCTTCTATTCACCTTTTGAACAGATTGTGAAGAAGCTGAATTTTGTAGTATGAGATACTACCTTGCAACATTTTTTAGGTGGGAAATAAGTTGGAGCTACCTCTAGTATCCTATAGAGATGACCCCCCAAAGTAACAATGACACTACGAGGTCAAGACTCATAGATAGCATGGTGCTTCCATGTATATGGTTGGCACAAGAGAACATCATAGACATCCAACGGGGAAACATCACATAATACCTCATACTTGAAGGGTTGTATGTCATATGGCAATCGACACTATTGGCTGACACGAAGATCTTGTCCATAGTGAAGCCACTCAATGTTGTATGGTTGCAGGTGTGGTGTTGTCGAGAATCCTAACTATTTGATAACCTCTGCTGAGATGAGGTTCTTATGGCTTCCGCTATCAACAATTCAATGCAGTGCAGTCCCCTTCACACACATCTGTGAATAAAAAATGATCCCCCCCTCTTCAGAATCTGTGGGTTCTCCCGATTGAGTTGTTGTGGTCATGACAATAGCAATGGGGTCTACATTGATGATCTTTCGTCTATCAATATTTTCTGAATTAGATTCTGAATCAAGGTTCAAATCATTGTATTTGATCTTTAGCACCAATGACTATTTTGAGTGACATTCATCGATGTTGTGCCAAGGGATTTTGTGGAAATCACACCATTTTTCGGTGTCCTTCTTCGTCTTTCTGTGACCCTTGTTTTTCTGTGCCTTGGACTGGTTTCAGTAGACTGTTTGTTAGGGTCATATTTATCATACTTTGGTTGTTGCAGATTTACACACCCAAACTCCCGTTTGTTCTGGTGCTTAAATTTCTGCTTGATTTTAACAACATATTGATAAGCAACACCAAGTGATTAGATGTCTAGAAAATCCATTTCAGTTTGAATGTATCTATGTAGAGCCCCACGGTATTTCAGAACAAAATGTCATTCGAAGTCTTTGATACCCAACTTATTTCGTAAGGTATGGAAGTTATGGGTTAACTTCAGAACTTCTTGGCCCCTCTCATGTCGCAGTGTGGTCCATCTCATGTACTCGTCCTCATAGTTGCCAACATGGAATATTGTTCCTTCATCACATCCACAAAAAAATTTCAAGTGGGCTCGGCCCCATATATTCCAGACTCCTTTGTGGAACTTTTCTCCCAGTAAGTTTCCCACCAATGTTTGACATGGGGGAGAGACTTAAGTAGTGCAAAGGTGATCTTTTCCATTTTGGAGAAATTACGAACATAGAAATAACCTTCTAGCAAATTTAACCATTTTTCAAGGGCATCTACATCTATCTGTCCTTCAAATATGGGAATATCAAAATTAAATTGTACCTTGAAAGGAGAGGTGCCTCCAAAGTGGCTTCTTGATGAAGACACACCTATTGTTATTGGCAGGCATTGAAGGATGTGGGAAAAATTCTCCATCATTTCGTTCCTCTGTCGCATGAAAGTTTGCTCAAGAAACAAATTAATAGAATCATTTTCTCTGTCATTTTTCTTTTCGTCCACCATAGAGGGTTTCTTGGGCATGTGAGAGAGATTGTATTCAAGAGAGACAAGATCTAGGTCCAACTTTCTATACTCATACCTTTTCAGGGACATGCACTAAAAAACGATCAAGAGCAGTTTGCTCTGACACCAGTGATACAAATTATTTCCGGCACGAAATGAGAGAGAAGATATAATAAGGAAATGTATAGCGATATCTCAGATATTCAATAATATAAAATAAATGTATTAGAGATGCAACAATAAACACAGAGATACAGTAATACATAATTTTCTATTAATGAGCAAAAATGTACAAAGACTGTAAAAATACAGAGTGAAAGACTCGCTAGAATGGTGGCAGCTTATCTCTAAGAAGATATCTGTCTGCTACTTGCATTCTCAAGAAGATGATTTTAAAATGAGGCTCGAAAGGCCTTTTTATCATAAATAAAATCCAAAACCCTAACCCCGGAAAATGAAAATCCAATAGTTTTGTGGACACTGTTTTGAGTAGTTTGGTGTATCAACTTCCCGGGGGCGTAACTTTGGCATACGATCTATGTTTGGGGTGCATGATAACTTGTTAGAAAGGTATCATAGAGGAGATTCATTTTGGAGGCTCAATCAGAGCCATTGGTTATGATTTAGAAGATCAATCTAGAAAAACCTTCATTTAGGCCCTCAAAATGGCCCCGTATGTTAAAAACTACTAAATATAGTAAATTTCTAAAATTGCTAGAAAACTATTTTGAGCCAGATGGAAAAGGTGGGTGGCCACCGGTATCCACCTAGATCAATCCTCCCTCCTTAGGAAGAAATGGTATCCATTGCATTGAGTTCCTGAGGGAGAGGGGAAAAAAATTGAATCTTGGTGCATTGCTTGCCTTGCTGGAGACGTTGTGTTTTGGAAGGATTTCATAAACCTATTGCTAGCGGGGTTGAATTTGTTTAACCAGTTGGGCTACATGATATGTTTGGGTGCAGAAGGAATATTTTTTATTTGTTTCATTCATTTCAACCTCCTTTTTTTGGATAGAAGGTGCTTAGGTTGAGGTTGTAGTGGTTGCAATATCCTTCTGTTCATCTTTTGAACATATTATGAAGAAGTCGAATTTTGTAGTATAAGATACTACCTTGAGACAATGTTTAGGTGGGACAATAGTTGAAACTACCTCTGGTATCCTGTAGAGATGACCCCCCAGAGTATCAATGACACTATGGGGTCGAGACTCATACATATCACATGGTAGAGACTCGAGACTCATTGAGAAGATCTATCCTGAAAAACCTTCATTTATTCCCTCAAACTGGCCCCGCAAGATAAAAACTGCTAAAAATAGTAAATTGCCAAAATTGCCAAAAAATTGTTTTGAGCAAGATGGAAAAGGTGTGTGGCCACCGATATCCATCTGGATCAAGTTCTTAGAAAAATCAACCACTGATAACACAATACCAATAGGAAATGTATCTTTACATATTCTAAAATGCTCATCTTACCATCGAGCCACATGGAAATGTTGAACATAATGTCATGTATTTTCGACTAAGTCCTTCATGAAGTCACAAACTCGTACATGGAAAGTAACCAATTGTATATTTTTTATTTCCTATCCTCCATCAATATCATATGTCACATATTTAAATCTTTGCAAGGAAACCTCATTCCTCCCCAATTCATACCCATCGCTTGCATGGATTCACTTGCTTAGTAATTTCATTCCACTACACCTGGGGCATGTCCCATCTAAGCATGATTTTTTATTAAATGTAAAACCATATGGCCTTGTACACAAGATATTGTGAATAAAGTATTTAGATGAAAATGATGACAATACAGCTAGGAATTCCTGCAAAAGGGTGTTATGCAAAACAAGAAAAATATATATGCATGTCATAATAATAACCATGCTCAATGTGATATCTACAACAACACGTGTTACAAATTGTGTTTATTCGAACATACCAAGGCTTGCATTTATGGAAATATCTTTTACCTAAGTTAAGTGCACTATGTACTATTTTGAATCTCTCATACAATTATGACTGTATAATGTCAAGAAAGTGTTTAATATGGGGTTCACAGTCCCTAGATCCCCTTCTCAATTTTAGTACATCTTTTTGGGTGGAAGAAGGCCTTTTGTTCTCATGCCAGAAATATTGAACTAGTCCCTTAACCGCTCAAATTAACTTCATTTTAGAATGAGGTATCCTTCCAGTGAAGGCCCACAAATCTGTTGCGTGACATGTGTCAAGGCTATCTCGTCTATGAGAATACCCACAAAAGTCTCTATGAATCTAATAAGAACACTAAAATAAGTAAAACTTGTCTATGTGGTTTGTTTTTGTTAGAAGTTGTCGTGGATTTTTTCCATCCATGAGATAGATGAGGTGGGGTGTGCTTGGCACCAAACGATTCCCAACAGGAACACACGTGCATTCCTAGAACGCATGTGCACTAAAGCGTGTGTGCGTTCTAGGAATGGGAGTGTTCCTGATAAGCATAAACGACCAACAACTACAACTCAGTCAAGTCATAAGAGCATGCACGCGCTCTTAATGCAACAACTATAGCATTTAATATAAACCAAATATCTTTATGAATAACTATGTATAGGTTTGTGGGGACAACTACGGCATAAGGGGTTAGGATTGAAAGTGTTTTCAAGGATAAAGCAGTGGTTAGAGAACCAATATGTGGGTGATGTGGGTGCAAGGGTTGTACACAAGGTATATGCATAGTGCACACAGGGCCCAAGTGAAGAGAGGGTTAAGGATTGAGTATAAGTTATGCCCAGGTATAGATGGAGCCAGGGGGGTCTATATCATGGTCTACATCAAGCTCTAGGTCAACATCTAAATCTAGATCTAGCACTATGTGGTGGTCTAGGTCATGGTCTACGTCAAGCTCTAGATCATCCTCTAAATCTATCTCTATCTCTATGTAGTGGTCTAGGTCATGGTCTAGGTCTATATCATGATCTATGTCATGGTCATCGTATAGGTATAGGTCATGCTCCAAGTTATTCCCTGCCTAGGTCTTTCTATGTCTAGGTTTAGGTCTAGTTCCTAACATGTCTAGGTCAAGGCCATTTCTTTCATTGCGATGTAGGGAGGAGGTATGCAGAGAGAGGAAGAAAGAGAGTGTGAGAGGGGGAAAGGGGAAGAAAAAGAGATTGAGGGACATGGAGGTGGGGGGAGGGGGAGGGGGGTAGAGAGTGAGAGTATGGGGGGTCTATGTCTTGGTCTATATCAAGCTCTAGGTCATCTTATAACTCTATATCTAACTCTATGTCATGGTCTAGGTCATGGTCTACATCAAGCTCTAGGTCATCGTCTAAATCTAGCTCTAGCTCTATGTCATGGTCTAGGTCATGGTATAGATCTATGTCATGGTCTATATCATGGCCATCATATAGGTCTAGGTCATGCTTTGGGTCTTTCCATGTCTAGGTATTTCTATGTCTGGGTATTGACATGTTTAGGTCAAGGCCATTTCTTTCCTTGCGATGTAGGAAGGGGGGATGCAGAGAGAGGAAGAAAGAGAGTGTGAGAGGGGGAGAGAAGAAGAAGAAGAGAGTGAGGGATAGGGACACATAGAGTGGGGGTAGAGAGTGAGAGAGTGAGAGGAAGGGGGTAAAAATAGGGAAGGGGGTTAGACATATGAAAATATATCAAGGTGGGAAGAGTGGGGAAGAGTAGGGATAAGTATAGAAGAGAGGGGGATGCAAGGAGAGAGAGAGCGGTGGTTAGATGCAAGAGGTAAAGATATATTGGGATAGAGATGGATTGTTTGAGAGTGTGATAGGGTGGGAGAGAAAGATCAAGATGGTAGGTTAGAGAGAGAGAGGTGGGAGAGAGAGTGAGAGTGAGACTAACAACAAGGAGAGTGAGAAAAAGGTGGTAGATGTTGGAGACAAAGAGGGTAGATATAGTGGGAGGGAGTGAGAAAGGAGAAGAGAACAAAGGGAGAGAGAGGAGGAGACATGGATGGGGGAGAGAGAGAGATAGGGAGAGAGAGAGAGTCAAAGAGGTGAGATATAGAGAGGGATTCAAACATTTATTGTGAATAAAGAATATCTAATCAACTATAAGATTATGCTTATATTAAAATAGAAAAACAAAATAAATGTACCATAATCATCATTAAATCATGTGAGATTATTATTAAATCATAGGTGAACGGTCATATCCATAAAATATCATTATAAAACAAGATGTATAGTCATACTGCACTTAGGGTTGGGTGTGCATGGGGTTAAGGGTAGAGTATAGGCTATGTGTAGGTTTAGATGGAGCTAGGGGGGTCTAGGTGATGTTCTAGGTCTAGTTCATGGTCTATATCATGGTAATGTTCATATAAGTACTTGTATAAGTAATCCATTGGAAGAAGAAAAAAAATTTAACACCCACCTTACAGACGAGGCTACATTTCTTTGTTTCAAATATCCTTTATTCATTGTGAGACATGCCTCACCTTTAGATGGACAGAGAGAGAGGGAGGTACAACTAGGGGAAAAGAGAAGGATGCAAAGAGGGAGAGAGTGTGAGAGTGATACTAAAAAAAAGGAGAGAGAGAGTGAGACTAAAAAAAAGGAGAGAGAGAGTGAGACTGACTGTGAGAGGAAGGGAGGAGATAAAGGGAAGGGGGGATAGAGAGATATAAAGAGATAAATGGGGGGAGAGTATAGGAGAGAGGGGGAGGTGAATATAGTGAGAGTGAGACTAACAAAAATGATAGAGAGAAAGAGGTGGTAGATGTAGGAGAGAAAGAGAAGAGATATAATGGGATGGAGGGGGAGAAATAAGGGGAGGAGTGGGGTAGAGAGATAATGTGTGAGTGTGAAAGGGGGAGGAGAGAAAGAAAGAGAGGGGAGTTGGACAAGGAGTGTTTGAGTGTGTGAGAGGGAGAGAGAGGGAGACAAAGAGAGCGGGTAGAGAGAGAGAGAGAGAGAGAGAGAGAGAGAGAGGAGACATAGTGGGGAGGAGTAGAGGTGTGTGAGAGAGAGAGCAAAGAGATATTGTGAGGGAAAGGGAGAGAGAGAGGGAGGGAAGAAGGGGTGGAGAGAGAGTGAGAATGATTGTGAGAGGAAGGGGGGAGATAGAGGGAGAGGGGGGTAGAGAGATATAAATAGAGAAATGGGGGGAGAGTAGAGGAGATATAGGGAGGGGGATATAGTGAGAGTGAGAATAAAAATGAGAGAGATAAATAGGTGGTATATGTAGGAGAGAAAGAGATGATAGATAGTGTGAGGGAGGGGGAGAGATAGAGGGAGGAGGGGGGTAGAGAGAGAATGTGTGAGAGTGAGAGGGGGGGAAGAGAAATGAAGAGAGTGGGGTTGGACAAGGAGTGTTTGAGTGTGTGAGAGGGAGACAAAGAGAGAAAGTAGAGAGAGAGAGAGAGAGGAAGGGGGGGAGAGAAATTGGGGAGGGGTAGATGTATGAGAGAGAGAGAGAGAGTGGAGAGTTAGTGAGAGGGAGGGAGAGAGAGAGAGAGAGAGTGAGAGAAGAGGGGGTGTATAGAGAGTGAGAATGATTGTGAGAGGAAGGGGGGAGATATAGGGAAGGGAGGGTAGAGAGATATAAAGAGAGAAATTGGGGGAGAGTAGAGGAGAGAGAGAAAGAGGTGGTATATGTAGGAGAGAAAGAGAGGAGAGATAGAGGGAGTAGGGGGGTAGAGAGAGAATGTGTGAGTGTGAGAGGGGGGTGGGAGAGAAATAAATAGAGGAAGTTTGGACAAGGACGAGGTGGAGAGAGAGTGAGATTGATTGGGAGAGGAAGGGGAGAGATATAGGCAAGGGGGGGTAGAGAGATATAAATAGCTTAATGGGTGATAGAAAGTGTGTGTGCGAGGATGTGGGAGGAAGAGAGAGGTATGCATATGGGAGGTAGAGAGAGGTAGACAAAGGATGGAGGTAGAGAGTGAGTGTTTTAAAGTGTGGGAGGGAGAGAAAGGAAGACATAGAAGGGGGATACAAAATGTGTGTGTGAGAATGTGGGAGGGAGACAAAGAAAGACATAGATGGGCAATAGAAAGTGTGTGTGCGAGAGTGTGGGAGGGAGAGAGAGGAAGACAATGAGGGGAGGTAGAGAGTGAGCGTGTTAGTGTGGTGGGGAGAGAGAGGAAGACATATAGGTGGGGTAGAAAGTGTGTGTGGGAGGGATAGAGAGTAAGGCATAGTAAGGCAACAAAGAGAGTGTGTGAGAGTGTGATAGGGAGAGATAGGAAAATAGAGAGGGGGGTAGAAAGAGAGGTAAATGTAGGAGAGAGGGGTAGATGTATAAGGTATAGATGATAGATAGTGGCACGGTGGGGGGGAGAGAGTGAGAGAGTGAGAGTGTGAGAGGGGGAGAGAGCAAGACAAAGAGGATGGGTAGAGGAAGAGAGGGAGGAGGGGGGAAAGAGAGAAATACAAAGAGGAGGGATAGAGAGAGTGTGTGAGAGGGATGAGAGAGAGAAAGATAGGGGGGTAGACAGAGGGATAGTGAGAAGAAGGGAATCAGAGAGTGAGACATAGAAGGGGGTAGAGAGAAAATGAAAGGAAGGGGGGGATACAAAGGGAGATAGAGAGGGGGAATAGAGAGATAAAGAGGGGCATAGAGAGTGAGACTCAGAATAATAATGAGGAGAGAGAGAAAGGGTGGAATAGGGATGGAAGAGAAAGGGGATTGAGGGAAAAAGGGCCAGAGAGAGAGAGAGAGAGAGTGGAAGAAGCGGGGGGATAGAGAGGGAGTGGGTGTGAGAGTCTGAGGCATGTCAAGGTAAGGTCTAGCTCTAGGTATTTCCATGCCTTGTGATGTCGAAATCTTGTCATGTCTAGGTATTACCATGTATAAGAGTGTGAGGGAGAGAGAGGGAGACAGATAGCGGGAGTAGAAAGGGAGAGTGAGAGTGACATAGATAGGGGGGGTAGATGGAGGAGATGGAGGAAAAAGATAGAGAAGGAAGGAAATGATTTTTTTAGGAGCGCGCACGTGTTCCTAGAGTGTGTGTGCACTCTTAGAGCGTGTACCTGTTTGTTTGAATTCATTTTTTTTGGGTGCGACTGACAAGGTGTATGCTGACCTGGTTGGCTCAGATTTAGGTTCAGGATGGAAAACCTAGTGGTTCAGTCTGCAAATTCATAAAAACCTCCATTTTTTTGAATACCCCTCTCTATATATGTCTTTAATGTTATTTTTCTATAGAGTAAACAATTCCGTTGTTGATGAAATTATAGACATAGATCGAGTCGGCTATGCAAATTATATATATATATATATATATATATTAAATTATTAATTTTTTTACTATTTTCAATCTATTTTTGTCTCCACATATTTCAAAATCCTAGAATACATACCTCTCTTATTTCTGCTATAACATTTTCTTGGCTTAACCATTTCTCAAATGAGTTATATGCAACACTAGAGGAGACTGATACCTATGATATAAAAAAAAATAAAAAATAAAAATTATCATGTTAAGACCCTACATGAACAAAAGACATTGTAATTTCAAGCATATGTTGACTTCGATAATTTTAAAAAGATATTAAATTGATATTAAAAATTTCCAAAAAATACACGGCACAAGAAAAACGAGTTTTCTGCAAGTATACAAGTTTTTGGAATGAAATTTCATCCTTAAGACACTCAACCACTCGCATAAATGAAAACATATACCTTATATTTTGTTGGAAAAATAAGATACCACTGTTATAAAAAATCAAAATTGACTTAGTTATCCACAATTTCTATGAATAAAAGTTGTATATTCAGAAAAGCTAACTCAATTTCCTACATTTCATCTTGTTACACCATATTCAAATTTATTGTAAAAGTACCTTTTGAATAATCCCTCAAAGTTAACAGATTGTTGTTTTTCCAGGTTTGCATTGCCACTAACGCGTCATGAGAGACCATCATTAGATTGCACTCATTTGTGAGTGTGGCATTAAAAAAATCAATTATGTAAACTAAATATGATGTCAATTCCCATACTGACAAGAATCGACAAAGCTCGTAACACATGAATTGACACTGGGGTTCACAAAGACAAGGTGTCTAAGCTTATTTGGGAAGCTTTCATTAAGTGACACATAAAGTGGTATATACACCAATACAATGATGTGATATTTATTTAGGTGTGAACTATCTGATGAATTTAATACTAGGAAAGGACATAGTGTGGGAAGATACACCTTATCAAGGAAAAAATAAGAACCAACTAGAATAAAGATTATTTTAGTCTTTAGATGTCATAGACAAGTATTCTGTGATGACCCAATACTCATTGACCAACCAAACATTGAAAATGGAGATATTAATAGGTTATTGAAAATCTAACTCTTCTTTCATTATTTTATGATACTTGTTGTCATGATTTGTTGTTCGTGATTTCAAAAATTTATATCTTTTCTTAACTATTATTTTTTTAAGATAAAATTGATATGATTGAAAGCGATAAGAAAGGCTTCAAATTTTATCGTTAGGTGTGGAGGGTATATGAAAATTGATTATTTTCTTTCATAAAAGGATTTATGATGGGTAACTTTCAAGGGGACTATATTCTAGAAAATTGTTTATTTTCTTTTGGAAAAAGATTTATGATTCGTAACTTTCAAGGCCACTCGATGCCATTCAAATAAAATTTGGATTCCGATGTTGAGATGGTATGTGTTTGATGCATGAATACTGATTATTTTCTTCCATGAAAAGACTTTGGATTTGGATTGATGACTTTCAAGGCGACTCGATGCTATCCAAATCAAAATTATTATAAAAGTCAGGCTTGAATGTCGACGAGATCAAGTTTAGTGAGACTAAGAAAAAATCGTTCACACTGTGCCACAAAATTAGAATCTTCACTTACCCTTTTTTTTCCGTTTCGATATTGCAATAGTGTCAATAGTATGTGGGGTGGATCTTGCTTCCATTGAAAATTGATTGTTTTCTTCAATAAAATGGCTTAACATATATCTTGTATACTAAATTAATTTAAATACGTATTATTATTGAAATAGGCTCTAAGTTATAATACCTTTTTTAAAGTATTTATATTTTATACGATTTTCTCTTTGTAGTTGTTTTATTTTTGTTGACTTTTTAATTTTTTATTTAAGGTAATAATTATTGTATTTTATTTTCCAATTTATTAATTATATGAGTTATAAAAGTTTTATTTAAATTTTATGAGATTTTTAATAATTAATTATTAACTTTTTTTTAAATATTAAAAATATTATTTAACTATCTTATAAATAAATTGAAAAATTGATGTAATATGTTTTTTGTTTTATGATTAAAAATTATTAAAAAAAATAAAATAAAATTACAATACATAATATTATATTGTTTACTAATGCATGAGTATAAAAGTGAAAAAGTATATCATTTATTCAAAATGGTTTTGAAAATTTTAATATCTTATAAATTTGATAAGCAAGTAAATACTCCAAAGTTGACATAGTTGTTGGTTGTTTAAGGATTTTTTTTTTTAATTTTTGGAAATTCTTAAAACCTTTAGAAGAGCATAAGAACTATGCTTTAAGCACATTGATCATATATAGAACTCAATTTTAGGTGAAATTTTTAAATTAATTTTTTATTAAAAAATACTAAATTTTATAGATTTTATTAAAAATTGAATAAATTCAATCCATTTTAGATAAACATCATATGTATAATAAATATAATTTTTAATTTATTTTTTAATATATGATTTATCAAATTTAAAATAAAACCAATAATTTAAAAAGAAAATACACAAGTTATAAAATTGAATGGTTGAAATACTTAATCACAATTTTATATTATGATATGATCAAAACAATTAATAATAATAATTTAATATGAATATTTTCATTTTAATTAAAAAAATAAAAAATAAAATTGTAAGTTTATTAATAGTTTATATTTTAATGTCAATTGGGTTTAGCTTAAGTGGGTGTATTGAGATGGAGTGTTATCCTCTCCACCTAGGTTCTATTCATGTAAATGGTGGTTGGAGGAATGATTTGTATCCTCTCCAATGCCAATAAAATCAATGGTTAAGAGGAATGATTTTTATCCTTCCCAATGTTGATAAATCAAAGTAATTATATATATGATGATGGTTAACATTTGTTGAGACCAAATTGGTTCTTCTACCAAATTTAAGAAACGTAAGAGATTACTTAGATTTCTTTATAATGTTTTTTTTTTTTCAAAGAAAAAAAACTTTTATATTTCATATAGAAATATAAAAGACAATCTTTATTATTTGTTTGCTGCCAAAAAAAATCGTATTACATCTTTAAAAATAATTGTAATATTAGGTTATTTTATTTTCTCTGTGACCAGAACATCTTCCACATCAACTACTTGCAATGGCCCACACAATTTCTTGATCCAACACAGAAACAAGAACTTCCTAAATATGTAGCAAGAATATCAAAACATGCTCTTGTTCTCTTTAATTTTTTTTCATTCAGATGATGCTGAAGTTAATTTTTTTTCATTCAGATGATGCACAAGTTATGACTATGGCATTCAACAACTGGGAATATATATCTATATATTAGAATTAATCTTTAAAAAAAAGAAAAAGGAAAAAAAACAATCTCGAAAAAGGATACCTTGTTTTCGTCTGTGTTTATCTTTGAGTCATTTTCCATATATAAAGTTTGTAATATAGGTCTTGTCCAATTTTATCCACCATTGAAAAATGAAAAATATGAACCAATCAGTCAATTTTTTTTGCATATGTGATTCACATCAAGAATATGTCATTCAATGATTTGATCCAGCAACATAGTTGATAAAAGACAACTAGTTTTGCTTAAACACACCGCCAATACCAATGCAAGTTTGAATAAAACCAAGTAACTATGCTATGCATACAACACACACTATGATTAAATGTTATGCACTATGACCAAATGAGATGCATCTAGAAGCAATGTGAAGAAAATATGTTGCTTATCTATAAATTGCTCCATGGTCTAACTGATATATGTGTAAAACATATTTCCACATACTCACATCTTGCTCTTGGTTATTAGGTAATGTCAAGTCTGTGATATATTTTTCTTGGATACTTTTCTACACAAAATCCTTCTTACTTTGCTTCTTTTGATGTTCGACGAATCTTTTGCAACAACTCCTACAAAATCACACAATAATAAGCACCATGAATATTTTCCACTTCCAAAGTGTGCAATACATTCCTACACCTAGTGCTACAACATGCCCATACTTATACATGGTCTACCTAAGAAAACCTATGTGTAATTTTTGTGCAGTGAACATGCACCACTCATCTTGTCGCATTGCTACACTTTCACACTTTCCCACTTTCGACAATTCTACATTCCTAATTGTGACAAGCAACATAATTTGCAATATAGTTCATTGATTTATCGTAATTTGATTTTGTCCAATCTATTACACAACACCACACATCTAGAACCACTACAAAGAAAATTTAATGCAAAATTGAATAAACCAAGTAATTGTCCTATGCATAAAACACACACTATCAAACATGATGCAAGATGCAGAAATATGGAACTGCATGAAGAACAAATGTAATTGTTCTTTGCACAGGATTTGAATACAGACCAAGTGCTAAATAGACAAAGAATCTCGCCTGTGTACTATACATCTATGGGGAACCAATGGTCACATTGCTCTACTAATCGTACAAGCATCTATGCAACCAAATTTGCAAATGTGAAACCATAAGTGACATGAATTCTTATCCCAACGCTCGAAACTCTAGAATTATGCACAATAACTGAAAATAGAAAAAGCATTCGCTCAGTCTATTTTGAATCCTCATCTGGTTCGCAAAGAGATACTTGGTGTATTGAACACCCTATATTTTCAAGCATTGTGTGGACAATTTGCATCAAACATCCTCACAGTTTGTTATACTTCGGAAATTTTTCATTCGTAGCACTTTCGCATTCGCTATTGTGACAAGCAACACAATTCACAAACTAGGTCATTGATATATGATAAATTCACTACCCCCCCTTAGGATGGATGATCCAGGTGGATATCGGTGGCCACCCACCTTTTCCAACTGGTTCAAAACAATTTTCTGGCAATTTTGGTAATTTACTACTTTTGGCAGTTTTTTGGCTCCTGAACTTTCGGAGCTGTTTTTAGGCCCTAAACGATGTTTTTTGGGCATAAAACCTCTAATTTGTTTTTAGTTGGAGGTTCGATGCCCAAAAAACATCGCTTAGAGCCTCAAAACAGCTTCGGAAGTTCAAGACCTGAAAAACTGCCAAAAATAGTAAATTACCCAAACTACCAGAAAACTATTTTGAGCCAATTAGAAAAGGTGGGTGGCCACCGATATCCACCTGGATAAATCCTCCATCCTTAGAAAGAAATGGTCTCCATTTCATTGAGTGCTGGGGTGAGAGGGAAAAGCATTTCGTGAATCTTCATCTTGATGAGTTGCTTACCTTGTTGGAGAAGTTGCACTGCTTAGCTTGTTGAAGGTTGTCACGAACATGTGGTTGGAAGAGTTGGAAATTTTTAACCAATCTAGCTACATGATATTCCTGTGTGCAGAAGGAATATTTACACTTTGCTGCAATCTTATCGGCCTTCTTCTGTTGGATAGAAGGTGCTTAGGCCGAGGCTATAGTGGTTGTAGTATCCTTCTATTCCCATTTTGAACAGATTGTGAAGAAGCAAAATTTTGTAGTAGGAGATACTACCTTGCGGCACTGGTTAGGTGGGACAATAGTTGGAACTACCTATGGTATTCTGTAAAGATGACCCCCTAGAGTAACAATGACACTATGGGGTCAAGACTCATAAATAGCATGGCTCTTCCACATATATGGCTGGCCCAACAAAACATCACATACATCCAGTGAGGAAACATCACATAATACCTCATCCTTGAAGGGTTGGATGCCATATGACAATAAACACTGTTGCCTGACACAGAGATCTCATCCCTGGTGAAGCCACCCAATGTTGTATGGTTGCGGGTGTGGTGTTGTCGACACTCTCAATTGTTTGACAGCCTCTGTTGAGATGAGGTTCTTCTTTCTTCTGCTATCAACAATAAAATCCAGCGAGGTCCCCTTCATCCACATTTGTGAATGAAAAAGGCGCTCCTCCTCTTCAGGATCTGTTGGTTCTTCCAGTTGAATTGTTGCGGTTGCGAAAATAGCAGTGGGGTCTGTGTCGATGATTTGTATTTTACCAATATTTTTAGAATCATATTTTGAATCAGGGTTTGGATCCTTGTTTTTTTATCTCGGCCACCAATGACTGTTTCGAGCGACATTCATCGGTGTTGTGCCAGGGACTTTTGTGCAAATTGAACCATTTTTCGGTGTCCTTCTTTGTCTTCCTATGACCCTTATTTTTCTGTGGCTTGGACTGGTTTTTAGGAGACTGTTTGTTAGGGTCGTCTTTATCATACTTTGGTTGTTGCAGATTTGTAGACCCAAACTCCCATTTTTTCTGGTTCTTAAATTTATTCTATATTTTAACAACATATCGATAAGCAACACCGAGTGATGAGATGTCCATAAAATCCATTTTAGTTTGGATATATCTGTGTAGAGCCCCATGGTATCTCATAACCAAATGTCGTTTGGACTCTTTGATACCCAACTTGGTGCACAAGGTGTGAAATATATTGGTGAACTCCATAACTTCTTGGCCCCTCTCTTACCATAGTGCAGTCCATCTCATGTACTAGTCCTCATATTTGCTAACAGGGTAATATTGTTCCTTTACCGCATCCACACAAAAATCCCAAGTGGGCTCGACCCCATATATTCCAGACTCCTCTATGGAACTTTGTTCCTAGTAATTTTCCCACCTATGTTTGAAATGGGGGAGAGTTTTAAGGAGTGTGAAGGTGATATTTTCTCTGTCAAAAAAATTATGAACAAAGAAATAACCTTCTAACAGATTTAACCATTTGTCTAGGACATTTGCATCTATCTGACCTTCAAATACAGGAATATTAAAATTAACGTGTACTTTGAAAGGAGAGGTGCTTCCAAAGGGGTTGTTTGATGAAGATGTGCCTATTGCTATCAACAAGAATTGAAGGATGTGGGAAAAATTCTCCATCATTTCGTCCCTTTGTCGCGTGAGAGCTTGCTTAAGAAACAGATTGATATGATCATCTTCTCCGTCATTTTTCTTTTCTTCTGCCATGGAGGGTTTCTTAGGCATGTGAGAGTGATTGTCTTCAAGAGAGACAAGATCGAGACCCAACTTGCTATACTTAGACCTCGTCGGGGACATGCACTGAAAAAATGATCAAGAGCAGCTTGCTCTGATACCACTGATCCAAATTATTTTTGGCATTAAATGAGAGTGGAGATATAATAAAGAAATATAGAGAGATATCTCAGATATCCAACAATATAACATTAATGTATCAGAGATGAAACCATAAGCAGAGAGATACAGTAATACAATTTCTATTAATGAGTGAAAATGTACAGAGACTGTAAAAATATAGAGTGAAATACTCGCTAGAATGGTGGCAACTTATTTCTGAGAAGAGATGTGTCTGCTACTCGCATTCGCAAGAAGATGATTATTACAATGAATCTCCAAAGGCCTTTTTAACATAAGTAAAATCCAAAACCCTAACCCAGGAAGATGAAAATCCAATAGGTTTGCGGGCCCCGATGGGGGTAGTTGATACGTCAACTTCCTAGGGGCGTAACTCGACGAATATGAGTCTTTTTAGGACTTGATATTCGTTTTCATAACTTTTATTCCTGGGATATATCTTTCTAACCATGTATCAAGCGCCCCAAATAGAGATCGTATGCAAAAGTTACGCCCCCTGGAACTTGACGTATCAACTATCTCCATTCGGGCCTGCAAACCTATTGGATTTTCATCTTCTGGTGTTAGGGTTTTGGATTTTACTTATGTTAAAAAGTCCTTTGGAGCCTCATTGTAATAATTATCTTCTTTCGAATGCGATTAGTGGACACATCTCCTCTCAAAGATAAGCTGCCACCATTCTAGCAAGTTTTTCACTCTATATTCTTACAATCTTTGTACATTTTCGCTCATTAATAGAAATTGTATTCTTGTATATCCATGCTTATGGTTGCATCTATTATAATTTTATGTTCTATTGTTAGATATCCAAGATATATCTCTATATTTCTTTATTATATCTCCACTCTCATTTCGTGTCAAAATTAATCTGGATCAATGGAAGGCCATGCATCTAGAAACACTGGTAAGAAAATGAAATGTTTATCTATATACCACTCAATTCTTTTTTATTATTCTTATTCCTATAACATAGGTAGTTGATATATGTCTGAAAGACATTTTACATGATTGACATCTTGCTTTTGGATTTTGGGTAATACTAGCTTTGTGATCTATTTGACTTTCGATAAGTTGCTACTCAAAATCGTTCTTACTTCGCCACTTTTGATGTTAGAAAAAAATTTTTCAATAGAAATTTCCAAACTGCACAAAAATAAGTGGCATGAATTATTTGCATAGGTATTGAAAATACGCAATGCTAGTTATTCTAGCCATATTCCTTTTTCATGACCAACCTGCACTAGAAATTGTTGAATGAAGTTCTTCCATA
>JASDQU010194102.1:0-19461 GCA_032191745.1 Picea mariana | reverse complement strand
AAATTCCTGGAGGATTACAATCCATCTACTGATTTTTCTGCCAATGACCCATCATGTCAACACATATTGAAAGGGATTCACAACGACAATGAAGGTGGTCTTGCGAAGAAAAATATAATGAAAAAAATGCTGGACAACATGAACTGCTGCCAAACAAAGCTTCTCAACATGGGAATAGTTGAGTTCTGGCCCAACCAAGCCTTGGTTCAGGTAATAAATAACATTCTCTTCAAGAAGATCATCCTCTTGAACCAAGACCATGCCGATAGTCGACTCTACGGCAGCCAAGTACAACAAGAAATATTTGTTATAATCGAGAGGCCAAAGCAGAGGGGCATATGTAAGGACGCATTTCAATGCTTTAAAAGAGATCTGAGTGACTTCGTCCCAACTGAAAGGGACTCAATTTTTCAATAAATGCATGAACCCTTTAGTGATCTCAGCGTAGTTCGCAACAAAACCCTGAAGAAAGTTCACTTTCCTCTATAAGCTCTGAAGCTAGGGTATTGTGCATGGGGGAGGCAAATGGACTATCACCTCAACCTTAATAGGATTGACCATGATCCTTGTTTTTGAAACTATGAAACCTAAGAGATGACCCGACGTCACACAAAACTTGCACTTGTTAGGATTCAAGTGAATCCGATAGTAGTGATATCATTCGAATATTAGTCGAAGGTGTGTGGAATAATTATATATCTTGCGAGAGAGTGATTCTATATCATCTAGATAATCCTTGAATATATGTATAAGGTCGTGAAAATAAAAATACATGTCCCGTTGAAAAGTGGCTCCAACATTTTTCAGGAAAAAAAACATCTTACGATAAGAAAATGTGCCCTAAGGATAGATAAAACTTGTTTTATGTTGGTCTTCGGGTTTGATATGAATCTTGTTATATCCCAAAAAACCATCCATGAATGAAAAGACCTCACAACCTGCACATTCATCAACAATCTGATCGATGAATGGGGTGGGAAAATTATCTTTCAGAAAAGAATTGTTCAAGTCATGGAAGTCCATGCACACATGAATCTCACCCTATTTTTTGTTAACTGAAATGGGATTTGAACCCCATTGCGTCAAATGTACAGGGTAGATAAACCCGACTTTAAGCAATTTATCTACTTCAGCCTTTATTGTTTCCGCTTTCTGAGGATTCACCGGACGAATATTCTGTTGGACCAGTTTGGTGTCAGGATAATTCGTTATCTTATGTTCGATGATTCTAGGATCAATGCATGGAATTTCCTCATAAGACCAGGAAAAAAAGTTTTGGAATTCCTTAAATAACTCTGTATAAATTTGAATCTCTTCGGGGGAGTAGTCTTCTCTGACAAAAACATTCTCCATGATGCCAGGGGTTCTGGAGATATCTATAGGGATCATTTCAAAGATACTTGCCATATTAACCTCAGCATAAACTGCGTTCGTATCCAGTGGATTAATAGGACAAGACCTATCTCCAATCATAGTCAACACAAATTCACCTGCCTCTATTCTTCTTAAATCTGGGAGGAAGTATGATCTATGATGGAGATCATCCCAAGGTCTATCCAGATAAGTCAATGCCTCAAGGATCACCTCATCTGAGGGAAATACCAAGTCTAAATAATCTGTAGTGGCAAGGGAACCTTGAGCCCAAACAGGCTCGAGAACTATATCTAACTCCTGTGTGGGAGTCAGATCGGGGTCGGTGGAAGCTTACTAGACAATGTTGTATGTAATTTCTACTGTGGATAAGGGAATGGCCATGCCAAAATTCCATGTCCCTTCCATCTAGGCCAATGGGGAAGGAAGATTCCACAGATCGTGAACATAAGTTGTTTGAAATGATGACATTTGAAATATTTCAGCCCTAAGCCGGTTGAGGGTAGCCGATATAAACTTGACATTGCTGGATGGTGGTAGGTAATTGAAATTACCCATCAATGATGGACACAAACCAACCCCTACGTTGACGGTTCCAGGCTGAGGGTTATTAATCATTGAGACTGTGGATGCCCCTGATGAAGGGTCAAGATAGGAGAAGGACAACTGGTCAATGGTCACGATTCAGACATCGTGTGGAAACAACAAGACCCAAAAAACTATGGAAACCACTGCATGCATTTCATAGGTCCAAATCCTTCCTAACAAAAGGTTGTAGTCGAGAGGTGCATTGACCACTTCAAATTTGACGCACACGGTCTTCCCTCCTAACTGCACGGGTAAATAAGGGATGATTCTGCGTGGTCTGAAAGAACGACCGTTGAAAGAAGTATGCAAAGTAAGAGACATAGAGAAAATAGGTTGGCCAATGGCCTTCCAACACACTAAGGACATCACGCAAGTTGAGGCACCCTCATCAACGACTATGTGGAAGATATTCTGAGTAAAATATTTCATGGTGTAAGCCACTATTATATGAAACACAACATGGTAAGGAAGATGATGTTTCAATTTGGTTGGATCGAGAACAACCAGTCTCGAATTACAAGTCTCTGCAGATCCCAAGGCTAACAACAAAGCCTTTCTTTGCGAAGGAAAGCGCTAGAGGACCTCCAAAGAATACATAGCACAAGGGGTTTGTGCCAAATCTTCCACCACATAGTAGTTCTAGGAATCCCTCTTGTTTGGATTATGAGAATCTTTCTTGAATGCCCCTTTCAAGATGCGTGTGATTATTTCTCCCATCATATTATCGATCTGAAGAGGAACTAGTGGTTTTGTGGCTTCTTTAACCTTCTTGACAGATTCCAACATTTTGTAATATTGGGTCCTGGTTGCTATATGAGCATTACCTTTTACCATATAAACATTCATGTCTGAGGTATTACCAAAAGACGCGGGGGGTCCATGACTTCCCCCATCCGCACTCTAAGAAGTTGAGGCTTGAGCCATGTTTTTCCCATGTGGAAATGGGTTCGTCAGCACAATAGGTTCTGGGCCTCTGTAAGTCAAGGGAAGAGGTGAGTCGGGTGGTCTTCTATGTAAAGGTTACATAGATACTTTGAATTTCTCTTCTCTCTGTTGGCCCCACCAGCATTGTTATTAGGCTTCTTCTCCCCCTTTGCCTTCTTGTTTCGTTGGTTTTTATTTCTTTCAGGATGCTATTTGGCCTTTGGTTTCGTCAACTTCACATTGTGTACGTCCGACATTTGGGTAGGGGGAATAGTCGAACCAGAGATCCGGTTGGCCATTGTATGTTGTATCGACAATTGTTGCAATTGATTTGACAATAGATCGGTGGACTTTCCTTGTGTTGAACCAACTATACCATTGACATGTGGTCCATACTTTTGTTTGGCCTTGTCGAGGATAGACAATGGAGCATCTAGCAAGATCTCATAGAGTAAGCCAAACTGAGAGTAAATCAATTTGATTCGTTTCCCTCTCATTATTGCCTCCTCCTCTGAAAACACTCCTAAAGTTGCAACACCCTTGGAAAAAAATAGTACCAAAGACTTTAGGAACCACTCTAGCAAGAAATCTGGTGGGACCTAWACTTTAATCAAGCTCTCCTACACTGTCATTCTTGGATGTGATTGGAGATATGATCAGCCTTAGTTTGCTCAAAGTTGGCCAACAACTTGGTGCCAACATTTTATCTCACGGGTAGTTGGAAATGGTTTAGGAAGATCACCGCCAAGTCCCTAAACTAAGAATACCTTGAGCAATCGAGCTCAATGTACCATTTCGTGGCACCCCCGATAAGAGTGTGTTGAAACAGGAACAACTATACGAAGTCTTCTCACAATGAATTTGACGAGAACCATAGGTGGAAAGTTGTCACATGATCACCCAAATATTCGCCAGGCTTGCCTTAGAATTTTTTAATATCTGAAGAAAACTTAGTCGGCATGGAGGGCCAACACTTATCATGAAAAATCAAGTCATTAAGAAACCTTGACAATTCTGGTAAGTGTATCGTTGCCAAAAACGATAGTTTGGGTTGGGTACTATGTACATTAAAAAGGGGGCCTAGATTTTGACTAGCACGAGGTTGCTAGTAAAAGTTGTGTTTCTAGCCAAGGTTCTGGTAGACACTGTGGCCTTGACTAGCGTATAGAAACTGTGTTTTCTAGGATATCATCGGTTGATTCCCATAATTAAACGATGTGGGTTGGGCTTGGATTTCTCCCTGTGTTGTATTCCAAAGGTTTTGGAAGGGGGTGCCCCCAACCGATCTGACGAGCATAGGTACTAAGCCTTGCTTGGGGTTCCATTGACCATGGAAGGGGTTTCCCTCGACCGACATCCCTTGCAAAGGAACTAATCCCTACCGAGGATTCCAAATTCCTTGTGAGGAGAAAACACTTGTACTTGCCCACTATGTAGGAATAGTACCATGCACAAGATTCTTTTGTCCAAAACTAGGGTTTCCCCCGGCTGAGACGGGAGCTGAAGAAAAAGTGTTATTACCAAATGTGTTGAACAAAGAGAATGACATGGATCGCACCGGCATAGTGTAAGAGGAAGGTCCTAAAATTCCTGCTCCAAACAAACTGTAGTTAGTATTGGGCCCGATGGGTTGCTGGAAAGCACCACTGAGCGAAGGGGACAGAGGAGGTATATGACCCCCACCGTAAGGGATAGCATTAAAGGGGACTGAAGTGCCCCTGGTATACCCTTGCATGGGAGTGTTTGAGCTCCCTGCCTCGAGACCCATGGTCTGTAAAGTGGAGTAGGTAAGGATGAAGTTCGAATCAAAGTCAAGAATCCCATATGAAAATGGAGGGCCCATCGCACTCTCTGTGAACGAAGTAGTGGTCGTTGTCGATGAAGGTATCATATCACTGGCCGAGGTAGAGGGAGTCAAGACCACTATGGTCTGGACTGACAAAGGTGGGTTAGGAGGCAACATACCCCCTGTGGTTGTAGTCGAAACGAGAGTATGAGGACTCCCAAATGAGGTAGTAGCATTTTATTCCATAGCTGCTTGGAAGACTATTTTACACTCGTAAGGCATTACCCTCAAAGGGACAACCTATACCAAGATTGGCACCGACAAGTTAGAGATTAGAGGGTGTGACGGCTCGAGAGATTTTTATCCAAAGTCATAAATAGTAGGCTCCTCCGGATTCAAGTAATCTCCTCTCAGAGCTGGCTCACGCATAGTTTCCTGTGGTCCAGTTGCTTCAAATGATCCTTGTTGGCCAAGTTGTTGTTGTAACAGTGGTGGCGATGGCTCTAATGTAATCGACGACAGGCCTTAAAGCCTTCATGACCAATGAATCTCTTGATCTTCCACATTGTGATAATATCAACGACACAGTAAGGATTTAACTAATGTTTAAAATCAAGGACACACTAGAAAAATTCCTATAAGATAAACCAAGAAAACCACTATCTAGTTGGAAGAACAGTTACACTAGCCAACACTAGAGAAACTTACGGTGCAAGTGCAACTTGAGAACAAAAGCATCCTCCAGGTATACTCTACAAAGTATGATCCGACGTCTACCCTAGGTACCGCAGTATACCCCCGCAGTCACCTATGTAAGTCCCTAGAATAAAGGAAACTAAGTTGTCAGCTCGCAAACAGTCACCAGGTGGGTACAGTCAACAATCGGGTGGACTGCAATGAGTAGGATAACAAGTCTAAAACCTACAGAGGGTATCAAAATAAAGTGGTCTGGAAGACAACATAGGATCTTGAATGGATTCAAGGTCCACGAAGCTCTGTAAGAAAATGTGAGTGATAGTATTCCCACGACAGATCCTCAATATGCATTCCCCACTACGTTTAGTCTGAATTTGGAGGGGTTATCTCCACTTCCTTTCCTCATGCGACTTCATGTTTAGCCCCTGTATTAGAGGGGGGTCCCAGATAACATTCACATCACTGGATTTTAACACTCCCTAGCTATGACTCCAATGTTTGTTTAAAAGCCTTGAAGAGTTTCCTCTCCAACCTAATTCAAGGCTCTAACCCTAAACTAGTTGGTTGACCCTACAAACATAAAAGTCTAATTGATTTTAGATTTAGCGTTCATTTTAATGGCTTGTTTAACTAAAAGGATATGTAAGTGAAACTAGTGATGTTTATGAGAGATGAAAAGAGGAGAAAAAGACAAAAATATGAAACCAAAATTACTTCTAGTCAAAAGTAAAGATTTACAACTAACTCTTTGTAACCAACTTTTTCATAACTAACTTTTTCAAGATCTTTAAAAATAATACCTAAAACGAAATTTCACTCGACTACAAGCTACTTAAGTTTCAAGTAAAATAAAATAACTAAATATAAAATGTAATCCAACTAACGAACTATTTTACCAAACTGAGAATGAAAAATCTAAAATCAAACATAAATCTTTTAGACTTTTAGATTTAGCATTCATTGGAGTTAGTTATTTTACTTAAAAAATGTACTCTTTTTCCTATCAAGTAAAATAACTAACTCCAACTATTTTACCAAATTAAGAATGACAAATATTTTCTTTTTTTTGAAAACGCTTCAAATAGGAAAAACTTGAAATAAATCTTTTTTTCTCTTTTTTCAAAGTAAATGAAGGGGGGGGAAATAAATATAAGACAAGTCTGAAACAAACCTTTGGGCCACTACGGATCGCAGGGAATCACAAATGACACCAAACAGGCTGATCAAAAATTCGAAGACTCGCCTAAAACCCTTTCAAAAGTAAACACTAGAAACTTCAAAAAGACAAGCAAACTGAAATCTAACCCAAGCTATGACTGTAAAAATAGAGACTCTGAACACTGTCAAGAAACCCTGAGAAGTATAAACCTCGATCAGGAAAGAGGGTGGCCGCCTCTTTTTCAAAAATAGTTTCTTGAACCATGTATGCTACTGTTGTTTCAACATCCTGCATATGTATGTGGGCCATTTACTAGATAGGGTGCATATGTACGTGGGCTGACCCAAAGTAGGGCGCGTACACCTCTGTATTTCCTCAAAAAAATGAAATAAAATAGATAGAATGATAGGGAAGGGAGAACTGGTATGGAACTTGAAGGTGACCAGAATCCATTAAAAGACTCACTAGACTCAACATAAACTTTAAAGGCATAAAAACCAATTAGACACCCAAAAATCCCCTAATACCCTAAAGGCAACCCAGTATGGTCGCCAGTTCTACTAGCGGGAAAACCCCCCTATGACTATGCCAGGGTTTACAATGTAGGTAGATCAATTAACCGTCTAAAAGTCAACTAATTATCTAAATACCCCAAACATACCCAAGACTCATACCATAAAATAAAATATGAGAGGGATCGAGTAACTATACCTCTACTCTGCGTCTGGTGATGATACCCTCACGCTTGAAAGCTTCGTTGACTGCATGCCTCCTCCCAATGTTGTCTTGCATTCAAATATAGACAAACATNAAATTAGGATTAGATGTTAGAATGTCAAAACATAAACCATTAAAAGAATTCAATACACCATAATTTGGGACAGGAAAAGTACTTTTTTTAATAACTCAATGATTATACCTTTACAACCAAAGTCGACTACTGCTCCACGAACCTGGTCTGATCTCCTCTTCACAAAGTTGCAAGTGCACCTTTGTATGGATTTTCCTCTCAACCTTCTGATCTCTTCTTGGGAAGTGAATGGGTTTTGATGGAGGAAGAACGACTAATTGGGGAATGTTGAGGCAATTCTCACAAAAGGGATGCAATTACTTGGGGCAAGGAGGGGATGTGAAATGGGCAGAGTTTCACTGTTCTTATGTCTATATGTGGAATGAGACCCCAACACATCCTTTTATACGACAAGAGGATGGTTATTCGATTGGGTGATTGGGTGATTGGTTATTCGATTGGGTGATTGGGTGTTGGTTATTAGTTGGGAAACTACCCAATAGCCCGTAATCTCAACAAATTCCTTGAAAGTTTTTATTTTTTTCAACTTTTGCAAGTATAAGTGATCTGTAATGGTGCATCATGCACACGTACGCAAGATGTAGTGGTGCAACAAGCGTATGTACTCGGGTAGTATTGATGCAGGGCACACACATCTTCAAAAAATGGGCTTTTTAAAAGAGCAACTCAGTGATGGCTTGCCAAAAAAATGCAAGTAAGAGGGCCAAAGGCCAGGTATGCATGTGTAGATCAATTTAGGGTTATAACACCCTTGTTTATTCTGAAGCTGCATCCTATCCCAATTTATCACATGTCTTTGAAGAACTAGCCAAAAAAATAAAATACCTTTCATGGGTCCCTTTAGTTTCCATAATTTCTTATACCACCATTTTGTTGCATTTTTGTCCAAATTCTACAAGGCTTGATATCCAAAAATAAATTAATAGAGACCCCAAAACTTATTATAGTACCAAACCAAATCATCCTTTGAATCTGATAAGAGAACATGAGCCTTACTTAGTTCTGTCATGCATTTGGTCTGGTAATGATGCCAATTGACATCAATTTCAATCTAACAGACTCACCAATTCTATTAAGCATGCAATATCCAATCTCCTAGAGATGAGTTAGAACACCCTCAAGAAGAAAAACTATGTCATCGTAGCCACTGATTCCACCAATCCCGATCCACACTTTTGAATGTGAGCGAACCTTCTCGGCTAAAAACTGGCCTATTATAGGAACCACAAGTGTGATGGTATGCCACTAGTTTCAGGCAATATGGGTAGGGTTATGTTTCCTTCAAATCTAGTACAAGATTGAATAATGTGTTATGTATTTATTAACCAAAATGTGCATCCATAGGCTGTCACCTATAAAAACACCCATAGGTTTTTTTTAGACAATTCCCTTCCAAAAAAAAGATACATTTAAAACCCCACCCTACAAGACTCTTAGGATTGAAAAGGATTTTCCAGTTATCCAAATGGGAACCCAGTTATTCAATGTTTCCCTTCCAAAATAGTTGAAACATAACTTCCAAATACAGTAGGATTAACTTTAGAATTAGAGCCAAGATATGCCAATATGCATCAATGACTTCAATCAATGATTTTATGAAAATTAATCTTCCCGCTCAAGAGATCCACCTGTTCCACTAGAAACGTATTCTCCTTTTATCCAGGATAGAAACCACTTTCAATCTCATATGATCTAGTTATTTGGTTTGAGGTTATAAATAAGATACTTAATACCATCCCCCAAATAATGAGAAGTGAAATTGAAAATATTTGAAATGATGCATGTTTCCCTCCTCTATTTCTAGAAAAAAAGATAGCATATTTGTTGACATTTATGACCATACGTGTAGGATCAAGCTCTAGTGTATCTTTTACTAGTATTCCTTCTTTTTTTGTTGTGAAAAAAAAATATCAATACATCATCCATGAGCAACAATTGAGTTAGTCATTCATGTCCACCCAATCTTACCCCTAAAAATTTTTCACCCTTTTTTTCCTTGGCAAGTGCTTTATTAATACCATATGAAACTAGTGAAAATAAATAAGGCAATTAATGACATCCCTTCTATAAACCCCGAATAGATTTAAAGAAGAGTAAACCTGATCCATTAATTAAGACAACAAATGAAACCAATGTCACAGACGACATTATCCATTTAACCAAGGATAAGTCAAAATCGATATGTAGAAAAAAAAAATTAAGATAAAGCCATGCTACTCAATCATAGGCTTTGGAAAGATTTATGTTTAGAGTTTTTTATCACCTAATATGTAATATCCAAATTTTGAGATTTTGTTTTTACTCAAATAATTTCAAAGTTGGTAATCTACATACCAAATATAACATATAAAACTAAGAAAAGTGACAATACACACACAAAAAAATACATATATTAAATTTACATAAAAATATTATCATAATGCAAATAGAAATATTTTAATAATAATAAAAAAGTTTACTTTTACATGTCAAGATTTTTATCCCTTTTATTCAAAAATGAAAGATGTGAGAGATGATCTATTACATGGATGAGTGAGTAGATTATATCACATGTGCTAACTGTTTAATAAACTAAAATTAAATAAAAAAAACATTTATCAAGAAAAAATAATATAATCACTATTTTTCTATTTCTTTTATATTAGCATCTTTAAAAGGATCATACATATTGGATTTTTAATTTGTTTAAGCAATACCAGGTTTGAAAAAACGATGTTCAATAGGGTTGTTCATTTGCTATTAATTCCCCTCAAATGAACCACAATCCAATAGATTTATTTTCAATTAAGCATGGATTTATTTAGGACTTATGGATCACTTATCAAAAGGTAAACTTCATATGATATTATATATATTTGATGCAATTTCAATAGGTTGCGACTCCATTATATAGAGATTATGAGTTGTTATTAAATCTGATTTATTCTAAATTTAGAAAAGAGGTTGAAAAAATAATATCTTGATCATCCTATCAACTTTAATTAATCAAACACTTATAAAATGTGACTTTAATGCACCAAAATCAACACTCCCTCTTAAGACTTACATTAATGGAAAAGAAAAGAAAAGAACTCTAGGCTAAAAAATAGAATGAGACATATTAGAAGTTTAGTAACACTCCCTATTGTATTTCAACTTTCCCAACATCATTAGACACCATTAGCAGTTGCAATGTCTCTTAAACCTTGTAAAGGTATGATGAAGAACATATATATCTTCTATCTATAACTCTAATCGGGTATAGATTCTTAGATACACAAGCATCCCCAACTATTTGAACAACTATCTATTTTTGCATGCATCTTTAAAGAGTGAGATTTTCTATTCCTTCAAAGAAATCATTACCATCATCATAATCAGATGGATCTTCAAGGATGGTTATATTTTTTGCTTCCTTAAAATTTCCTTTGAGAAGATCATTGACACACATATTTCACTTAATAACTCTATGAACTATTTTTTCATGGTAGAAACATTCACTCTTACCTATCATTCTCTTTCCCATCCTTTTATTTTATTATGTAGTACAACTTTTGCATGAAAATCACCTTTTATATCTCTTGTGTTTAGCCTATTTTCTCTTTCCCATCCTTTTATTTGATTATGTAGTGCAACTTTGGCATGATAATCACCTTATATATCTCATGTATTTAGCCTATTTTCTTGTGCCAAGAGTATTTCTATAATCTCATCCAAATTTTGAAAAAACATTTGAATTAATGTAAAACTAATATAATCAAAATTTAAAAATAAACTATTTCCCATCTTTTTATTTGATTATGTAGTGCAACTTTTGTATGAGAATCACCTTTACCTATTTTTTTTTTCCAAGAGTTCTTCTATAATCTTATCGAAAATTTGAAAAAACATTTTAATTACTGTAAAATCAATATAATTAAAATTTTATTTGATTATGTAGTGCAACTTTTGTATGAAAATCACCTTTGCCTATTTTTTTTTCCAAGAGTTCTTCTATAATTTTATCAAAAATTTGAAAAAACATTTAAATTACTGTAAAACCAATATAATTAAAATTTAAAGATATACTATTTAACAAAAGTACTCTTTCATCATCTTCTTATACTTTAACAACTATATCCATCAACTACCTTATAAATTACTTCAAATTATTTATATTTATATAATTAAATATAAGAGTCTAATTATTTATATGATTAAACATGGTCTCATAAAACTTACACCAATCCCCATCAACTATCTTATAAGTTACTTCAAATTATTTATATTTATATGATTAAACATAGAAGTCTCAAAAAGTATTTGAAGTATCAACTACCTTATAAGTGACTTCAAATTATTTATATGATTAAACATAGTCTCATAAAGCATTTATAGTTTGAACAATTGAAATTTTAATAAAAATTTATACTTTAAATTATTTATATGTTTTATAGTTTGAACAATTGAAATTTTAATAAAAAATTGTACTTTAAATTATTTATATGTTTAAATTATTTATATGATTAAACATGGAAGTCTCATAAAGCATTTAAAGTCTGAACAATTGAAATTTTAATAAAAAATTGCATTTATACCTTTTTCACCTAACAATTGACTTAATTTATCTCATAGACTTTGCAAGATCAACGTGATTTAATTGCAACTCCGAAAGAGAAACACCAATAATAATCAGAAGATCTATCATCCATTATTTTCCACTCAGTTAGTTGTTTGACATCTTTAGGCATTACTACAATGCTTTTAGCTATATCCCATAAATTTTTATTCAGTAAGTATATTTGAATTTTTACCTTCCATGTGTGTAAATTGATGCTTTAAATTTTTTCATAGAAGTGTTAAATCCATGTTTAAAAGAAATTTTATAGGTAAATTTCTGAGAAACCAAATACAAAGTACCTTTGAGAGAAATCCCCATGTATACTTGTCCAATTTTATGAAGTAGTTGTGTTGAATCAATCTACAAATATTGAAAAACGTTGAAACAAGAAAAAAAATATGTTTTTATTCAATGCATAACAACTTCTTTTTATTGAATTCCCTGTTTCTTGTAGGTGATAGCTGAGACGGGAGACTTCCTTCACTTTAAACAACGACTTTGTTTCTATAAGGCTCGTGACTCTGTTTCCTTGAATAGTTTGTGATATATCTAAATTTTACATAGCGACTAAAATAAACAATTCTTCAGAAATGAGATAGAACTCACACTAATTCATTAAATTAATAAAAAAACCCATTACATTTATAGACTTGAACAGATCTATGAAATCCTTAATCAATCCCTACAACTATACAACTATGGATCTAAACTAATCCTCTTACAAATTTAAGAGACTACAAAACAACCTTCCAACTATAAAATCTAATTTCAAATTATTCCAACACTTCCCCTTAATGAAGAAATGGATTTTCTATCATTCGTAACTGTTTCCTACATTAATCAAAGTTCATCTTTCCAAGAGGCTTGGTAAATATGTCAGCCACATTATCAATGGTATTAAAATAGATCAAGTCAATTTCCTTTGACTATATCTTTTCTCTTACAAAATGATGTTGAATTTGAATATGATTTGTTCTGGCATGATAAATTGGGTTGTGTGCAAATTTAATAGAACTTTGATTGTCACAATTGAGAATAGTTGGCCTCATTTGTTTATTTCCAATATCTTCAAGAATTCTCCTTAACCAAACAACTTCACAAGTAGCATTGCATAGAGCTTTGTACTCGGCTTCTCTTGACGATAAAGAAACAATTGGTTGCTTTTTACTGCTCCATGACACGACCCCTATACCTATGTTGAATGCATATCCTGAAGTTGATTTCCTATCATCAGGATTTTCAGCCCAATCTGAATCAGAGTAACCTGTGAACTCAACATCACAATCATCAGTATACATAATACCAAAAATCACAATTCCTTTCATATATCGAAGAACTTTCTTCGCAACTATCGAGTGAATTTGAAGTGGTTTAGCCATGAACTGAATAAGGATGATAAATGAATATTTTATGTCTGGTTTGGTAGTGGTGAGATAATTCAAGCTTCCCACCAACTAGCTATACAGAGTACCATTTTCCTCTTTAGTTTCATCAACACTAGATAACTATATATTCTATTCTAAAGGTGTTGACATTGCCTTTCTTCCACTCATATTGAATCTTTCCATAATCTCCCTTGTGTATTTACTTTGAGTGACCATTGTTTTACCGACTTCTCTCCATATTTCCAAACCTAAACAATAATGTATTTCACCAAGATCCTTCATATCAGACATCTATGCTAAATGAATTTTAATATCCTTAATCAAGTGAGAAGCACTACCTGTGATAATCAAATCATCAACATATAAGGATACCAAAGCTACATCCCCATTTTCATCTTTTTTGATATACAAATTAGGATAATTTTTTCTTTTCACAAAACCTTTCTGAGCAAAGAATGAAACAATCTTAATATACCAAGATCTAGGTGCTTGTTTCAAACCATATAAATCTTTCTTTAGCTTACAAACAAGATCCTCTTGTCCTTTCTTTTTAAATCCTTCAGGTTGAACCAAACAAATTTCTTCTTCTAAATGACCATTCAGAAATGAAGATTTAACATATAACTGATGTATTTTCCAATTGTATTGTGTAGCTAATGCAATCATGACTCTAATTGTATTTAAATTAGCTACACATGCAAAAGTTTCCTCATAATCAATTCCTTCTTTTTGTGAATACCCTTTTGCAACTAATTTGGCCTTGTATTTGTCAACACATCCATCTGCATTAAATTTGGTTTTATACAGCCATTTACATCCTATGGGAACTTTGTTTTCACACAATTGTGTTCATTCCCATGTTTCATTCTTCATTATTGATTCATATTCTTCATTCATTGCATTTTTCAATTCCTTATGATACTTGTCTTGTTCATAAGTAATAGGTTCTACAACATTCATTACTTGTGTCATCAATGCATAATCTTTATACCTAAAAGGTACCTGATTTGTTCATCATGACTTTCTTTGTGCTCCACCACTATCATTTATTTTTCTTTGTGGCGAAGGATCCCTTCTGGGTGACTCGAGAGTGTTTGTAGTGTCCATGCTGCTTCCACTTCGTTCATGTACCTGTACCTATTCTTGTTCTCGTTACTGTTTACCATCTATATAAAATTTTACATGATCAATATTGTCATAAGGAGTATACCAAACATCATATTTACTTATCTCATCATCTGTATTCTCATGAAAAATCACATCTCTACTTGCAATCAACTTATGTGAACAAAAATAAAACATTTTGTATGCCTTATGATCATCACAATAACCAATGAATAGACACTTAACATCTTTTGCATCAAGTTTTCTTCTCTCATCTTTTGGAATATGAGAAAACGCCTTGGAACCAAATATGCTTAAATGAGCAACTTCAAGTTTATAGACATAAAGAACTTCAAAAGACGTTTTCAGATATAGAATCTTTGTTGGACTTCTATTTTTTAAATAAACAACAGTATTAATGGATTTTGTCCAAAAACCATTGTAAATGTTTTTACCTTTCAACATGCTGTGAGCACATTCCACTAATGTCGTGTTCTTCCTTTCAGCTACACCATTTTGTTGTGGTGCATAAGGCACTGTGAATTGTTGAATGATCCCATTTTTTTTGCAGTAGCTATCAAAATCTCCTGAGGTATATCCTCCACCTTGATCATATGTGAGAATCTTAATGCATTTGCCTGCCTTCTTTTCCACCATAGTTTTAAACTCTTTAAAATATTCAAATACATCACTCTTTTTCCTTATAAAACAAACCCAAGTAAACCTCGATCTGTCATCAACAAATATAACAAAATACCTCACACCACCAATTGACATTGTTTGCATGGGACCACAATCATCAATATGTATTAATTAAGTTATCTCTCTCTATTTCTTCTCTTTATGTACTTGAAATTCTTCCCTATGTTGCTTACCTAGTGCACAAGCTTCACATTCTATATGCTCATTTTTCAAAACAGGAAGCCCTTCAACCATCAATTTCTTCTGAAGTAGCACTAAGTAATTTTGATTAAGATGTCCATACATTCAATGCCATAACTACTCTGTTGACATTGTTGTAGATGTCAATGCTTGATGATTTCCCCTTGTTACATCAAGCTTATACAATCCTCCAATTCTTGTACCTGTAGCTATGAATTTATAATGGTTCTGAGTATCCTTCACAAAACATTGAGACATATATCCATTTTTTTTATGCCTGGAACATACAATAGATTGTGAATCTGTTTCATTTGTCTATTAGGTAAATTCACACATATTACTCCATAACCCTAAAACTTATGACATCTATTATCTCCTAAATATATGTGTGTTTCATATGTGCTCTCATGATATTCATCAAACCATTCTTTGCTACAAGACATATGAGTTGAGGCTCCCGAGTCTATGAACCATGCACTTTCATCATCAGTTTCTGTAGACAATGTAGCTTCAACAATAAAAAACTTTAGATTCCTAAAACCATCATTGATAGAGGTGTCACTTTTCACATAATTTCCATTATGTTTTCTGAACTTCTGATTGGATTAATTAGCTTTCCTTTTATAATAATCTTTAGCAGGATGACCAGGTTTCCCACAATAAAAACAATCATCATTTTTCTTATCGTGTACATCAAAATTTGATTGAGTGATACCTCTATGCCTTGGTTGAAACTTGCCCTCTCTATTTTTTTCCCATGGCTTGCCCCTGTATGGTTGTTTCCCTTTGGCTACTAATGCCAATTCTGAAGTATGAGAATCCATCTCAAACACCTTCACTCTTTCTTCTTCTTGTAGAAGAATCCCCATTATGTTGTGCTCTACCTCTTAGACTTGAAATAAGGACATGATAATATTTAAGTAAACCTTTTAATGTAATAGCTACCATGTCATATTTTGAAACTTTTTCACCAATTGCACTTAACTGATCAAATAGATCTTTAATTCTAGAAACATAGGTGACAATATTCTCATTTGCTTCCATTTTTATGGACAGTAACTTAGTCTTTAAAAACAGAATCCTATTTAAGTTTGTAGTTTCATACAAACCTTTCAATATGTGTGAGGTCTCCTTGGAAGTTTTAGAATCTGTGATGTGTGGAATTATGTTGTCCTTGATAGACATCCGCAACAACACTTTGTCCTTTGTTTCTCGTTTCTCCCAATGTGTGTGTTTGGCTTCATCTCCATTTACAACATTCCATACATTCCATGCTTCAAAAATCATCAATATCTTAAATTCCCAGTCAATGTAATTATCACCATCGATCTTGGATCCTTCATACAGATAGTTTTCTGCAAGTGAATTTGACATATCTGCACAAAATGATGCAAGAGCATCGACTACACATCAAGCGAGCCAACTTGGAGCGGAAGACAGCTGGATAAGCCAGCACCAAAATTTTGAAAATACTTTGGGAATGTTGCGCAAGTCTTTAATGAAGCCATTATGAAGGCGCACTTTGTATATTGTAATGGACCTTGAGTGGATAGCTCGCGTCCTTAGGTAGATGAGGCATTTAAGATAGTTAATGTTTGTAGATAGGAATTTAATTGTAGATTTGATAGCTTTAGAATTCAAGAGGGAAATAGGATATAGACACCCTCATTGTATCATTGCAACATATCGAAAGAAGGAGCAGGAAGAGAAGAGAAAACAGATAACTGTGTGAAGAACATCCATGTATAGATATTGAATTAATAGAAGAAATCTTTGATTCAAATCCATGGTTATGTGCCTATTCTCTGTGTATTGATGTTATTCTCATGAATATTTGCTTCCTATCATACATGTGATTTTATATGCTGTGTATGCGATTTCATGGCTGAATTGAAGTCTGAGAGGGTGAACGAATGAGTTTCAAATTGTTTCTCTAAGTGAGCCAGAAGATTCCTGCAAGGAGTGCAGTCGAATTGTCCACAAGGAGTGCGTTGACAAAAGGGTTCACTTAGAGATAGCTTTTGTTCTCATTTCCTCGAGAGTGCAGATAGGCACAGTGCCGTGCAAGGAGTGTGTAGGCCAAGTGAAGTCTCAGAGTTGCGATTCTGAGAAAAGTATTGAAGACTGTTGCTGCAAGAGTGCGCAGGGTCGAAAGACTTCGACACTTAGACAAAGTTGAAGATTTTCCACAAGGAGTGCATGAAAAGTTCCTTCTAAGTAATTGAGAATCGCAAGGAAGCTCAGGAGGAGTAGGCCTTTGAACTCATTGAAGGATAAGCGTAGGAGAAGTTGTCATTGAAGGTTCGGAGGAGCGTCGTAGGTTGGAAAGTGAGCGAATGAGTCTCGTAGAGAGACCCTTCTCCAATTCGTGGACTTTCACTCGGACGAACGGATGGACGGAATCATCCGGGAAGATTTCAAGAAGTTCCATAGGCCGTTGGATCTTGCGGAGGTGCAAGGAGGTCACGGCGGGAGCGTTTGAAGGTTCTTAGCTCAGGAGGGTAGAGCATTAATACATGTCGGCCAGGACCATTGTATTATTCGCGAGACCACCTATCGGAGCCTCGTGAGAAGAGTGTTGAAAGAGTTGACATGGTAGTCGCAAAGTCGTGATGTGCGATATCCCAATGGCAACGTAAGTCGTGGGGGACCACCAGAGTGAGTGGAAGACAGATGGCGGAGATCGAGAGATCTCACGAACTCGAGGTTCACAAGGTGAGGACCCAAGCTTGGGGTACTCCAAGTCATGAAGAAGCGAGGGTGCGAAGTAGAGAAAGTGTGACAAGATCACCTCGAAGTTTTGTCGCATAGGAACTCAGAAGTTGGAAACCCGAGCGCTTGGTATCGCGAATAGCGAAGCCACGATAGCGCGAGATCACGATAGAGAGGGAGTCCAAATAGTGGGAAGTCAGCGTCGACTAAGGCATCGAGTCTCAGGTCTCGGGGATTCGAGGGTGTAGTGTTCGATTTCTGAACTCGCGAAGTCATGAGTGCCGATCCTCCGAAAGCAAGAAGGAAGGATCGCACGAAGAAGAACCTGTGGGGTGAAGATTTCCCGATAGGGAAATAGAAGAGCCTTGGAGCTCTTTGGGCCGAAAGGAAAGAAGGTCCTGAGGAGGGCGATCGTTCTCCAAGGGGTGCGGTTGCTGACAGGTGGTATCCGAGCGAGTTCTTGTCTGTATATTTTAGGCAAGAGGAGAGAAGAAGAGAAGATTTCACCATGCCGCCCAGAAGAGAGAGACAGTTGCCTAACCCAGAAGATAGGGAGGTGAGAAGAAGAGGTAGGCTAGTAGGAAATCCAGAAATGGAAAGGCAAATGCAAGATCTTTGAGCAAGACTAGAAGATATGGAGGCAGCACAGAGACACACAGCCATTGTTGGAGACTTAAGTGACTCCGAAGGCGAAGTTGAAGCTGAACAACACGAAGAAGTTGTAGCCGAGGATGTAACAAATGAACGACTGATTAAAGCTATCGCCAGAATGGGTGCAAAGGAGAAGATGGACATTCCAGTCTATGAGGGAAATCTGGATGCAGAGGAGCTACTGAACTGGATTAGAGCTCTTGACACCTACTTCGATTATGAGGATATTGAAGAGGATAAGAAGGTCAGACATGCTGTCACATGCTTGAAAGGACATGCAGCATTGTGGTGGGACGAGCTACAAGATGACAGACGCTGCAAAGGAAAGAAAAAGATTAAAAACTGGGATCGAATGATTGCGAAGATGAAGGAAAAGTTCATCCCAAGGGACTATCAAATTTCTCTGTTCAGGAGGATGAAGAACCTGAGACAGAAACTGATGACAGTGAAAGAATACGCTGAGGAATTCTATCGACTGAACATCAGAGCAGGTCATCGGGAGAGTGATGATGAGAAGGTTGCCAGATATATGAATGGTCTGAGATACGACATTCAGGATGAATTAAGCATGGTTACCATCAGGACGGTGGAGGATGCTTATCAAATGGCTCTGAAAGTCGAGGAGAAGCTGAGTCGTAAGCAAGGTCAGAGAGTGCGAGGCAGAAGTCAGCCCAGAGGCAAGGCAATTGCCCAGGAGAAATACCAGAATCCCAAGGAGGAATGGAAGGAACCTCAGGTTAAGATTGAGAGAAGTTGAACCTCACAACGAGGACAACCATATGTTGAACAGAGAGGACAACATACCGAGCAGAA
>JASDQU010194100.1:0-10687 GCA_032191745.1 Picea mariana | reverse complement strand
ATATATATAATAATAATAATAATAATAATAATAATAATAATAACAATGTTTTTATAAACAAGTGCGAAGGTGGCGGGGGACGGGGAAGAGAAATTAAGGAATGACCAAGTATGAAAAGAGGTTGGAAGGGCTTCAAAATAGGGTTACAAGGGATACTTAGGAGAGGTGAGGGCCCGGCGGTCAAATTGTATGTATCAAAAATTTTGAGTGCAAAACACGTAAAATAGAAGAGGGCATGATGGGGCAGTTCAACGGTTAGTTTGTATATCGTGGAATTCCGGGTGTTGTTTGCAGGTCGCGGAACAATGGAAGTGCAATCCTGAGCCCGCCTGTCCGGGAACCCACAATCGAAAAAGTGGCTAAGTATGGAATAGGGAAACGATCGGTCAGACTTGTTTTTGCTAATATATTGAAATTTGTAATAGATATCCCATTACCTAGCAAGAGATTTTCTGCATGTTTTTGGACAAGTTGTGTAGGGATAGTTAGTGTGACTGTCTGCTCGAGGATTTTACTCATTAATGCCAATATTTACGGTTGCTGCATGGTGAGATGTTAGCATTAAACCTCAGTTATTGCATACTTGGAAAGAAGTGTGAAGGTGGCGGGCACAAGAAACAACGATTAGGAATTGGATATTTCGTGAACCCACCAACCCGATGATCTGCAAAAGAGATTCCAAGAAATGGTCAAGTATGGAAAGCGGACGGACGGGCTTCAAAATAGGGTGACAAGGGTTCCTCGTGAGACGTGAGGCCCCGATGGTCAAATTGTATGTCTCATAACTTTTGAGTGCAAAATGTGCAACATGAAAGAGGGGGTGATGTGGGAGTTTGGCAGTCAATTTTTATATCGCGGAAGTCCGGGTACTATTTGTAGGTCACAGAACAATGGAAGTGCAATCTAGAGCCCGCTTGTCCGAGAATCTGTGATCGAAAAAGTGGCTAGGTATGGAATGGGGAAGCAGCCAGTCAGAGTCGCGATATAAAAGCATCAGTGCAAATGTGAACCCATGAGTCCGCCAACCCGCGCAGTTAGACATTTTCGAAAAAATGACTAAGTAACTAGAAAGAGGAAGTAGAGGGGAAAAAGAAATGAGAATTTGGTTAAGTATAAAAGAGGGAAAAGAAGGGCTAATATATTGAAATTTGTAATAGATATCCCATTACCTAGCAAGATATTTTCTGCATGTTTCTGGACAATTTGTATAGGGATAGTCAGGGTGACTGTCTCCTCGAGCCTTTTTCTCATTAATGACAATATTTACGGTTGTTGCATGATGAGATGTTAGCATTAAACCTCAGTTATTACATCCTTGGAAATAAGTGAGAAGGTGGCGGGCATAAGAAACAACAATTAGGAATTGGAGATTTCGTGAACCTGCCAACTCGACGATCCACGAAAGAGATTCCAAGAAATGGCCAAGTATGGAAAGCGGTCGAATGAGCTTCAAAATAGGGTGAAAAGGGTCCCCCAGGAGACGTGAGGCCCCAATGGTCAAATTGTATGTCTGATAACTTTTGAATGCAAAATGTGTAACATGGAAGAGGGGATGATGTGGGAGTCCGTAAGTCAATTTGTATATCATAGAAGTCCGGGTGCTATTTGTAGGTCATAGAACAATGGAAGTGCAATATAGAGCCCGCCTTCCCAGGAATCTGCGATCAAAAAAGTGGCTAGGTATGGAATGGGAAAGTGGTTGGTCATAATCGTGATATAAAAGCCTGAGTGAAAATTTGAACCCGTGAGTTCGCCAACCCGCGCAGTTAGACATTTTAGGAAAAACGACTAAGTAACCAGAAAGAGAAAGTAGAGGGAAAAAAGAAAGGGGAATTTGGTTAAGTATTGAAGAGGGAAAAGAAGGGGATAAAAGAGAGTGGGAAAATAGAAAAGTGGAGGGCAATTTTCGTAAGCGGGAATTGGTCTCAAATAAACCCCATTGTTGCAAAATCATCATTTTCTAGTCCAATATTTTATCCACTTACTCGTTTTCTATTGTGCTTGTACCGTTAAAAAGGGTGTGAGCAAATGCTTTGTTGAGGATTTGTTTTTGTTGCAACTTGTGGGAGTAATTGTGTTCTTGATACATTGTTCAATGCCTTGAAATATTATTTTAAGTATTAAACTTCCTCCATGATGAGTTATTAGAATTAAAGCTTAATAATTGCATATCTAGAAATAAACTTACTGTACTGTCAACTTGATCGTAAGTATAACAACGAAGAACTTGAATTTTAATATTGTGGTTGATTTCATAGCCCCATTTGACTTTAGCTACCATATATCATTTTTTTTTCAAAATATTTGCGAAGAAGAAATTTGGTAATTTCATTAATAAAGTAAAAGTGCTCAAATAGAGGCCAGGGGATGGACAACTAATAAAATGTTTCCTTTTGGAGTAAAGGAATCAAGGAAGTGAAAGGGAAATAAGAGACAATGTCACCTTCCCTACTCTCGCATCATGAATTAGTGTTGCTATGTTGTATCTGCATTACGAATAGAATTGAGTTTTGGTTTGAAACTGTCTGAAATTCATTTATGTTTCCATAGAAGCCTCATGGGATCGACACAATGCATTGCCATATAATTTTTCAATGCTCCATATTAGATCAAATTACTTGAGCCAATACAATATTTAATAATTACAAGACTATCGAACCATGCAAACGAGAAGAGGTGTTAAATCCAGCAGAGAAGCACCAACCAAGATTCCAAGGCAATTTTTTTAATAGTAAATCTATAAAAAAAAATAGTGGGCAATAGGTATGTATCCATAGACACTAGACTGAGTTATTTGCACCGAAACATTGAACATATTTGTCATAAATATAGGTACAGGAGTTACAAAAAAAAAACATACATACAATTATGTGTTGTTCATCTAGCGCGACAACATGCAGGAGCCATCGACAAGCTCTTGAACTTGCATACAAAACTGATTACCATGTTTTTTTAGAAACTCCTTGCAGTCTTCTCAATATCTTGTGGAAGACCTAAGGTGACAAAGAAACATGAGAGTGGTTCCATAGTGGAATAATTCTTTGGCTTGAAACACATCAACAACACTCCTGCTTCTGACGCTGGCGACCTAGAGACATTGCAAAGCACCGCTGAATTCTAAAAATACCAGGGAAAATGCCTCGGTGAGAAGAGTTTCCAATCCTTGGCCACCACTGCCAAGAGTATGACATCCCACAACATCGCTCCAATGAACCACCCCAGTAAGAAAGCAACCCAGAATTCTTCAAACACATGAGGAGATAAGAACCCTCCTCACGGTAAAATTGATATTTCTTAAAGCTTCTTGTGAGGAAGAAGAGAAAAAACGTTGTAGGGAAAGCAGAGGAGACTGAAATTGAAAGTGAGGACACACCAAGAGACCACCTCCTTACAGTCAATGAATTCATGGACACAGCCTGCATGAGCAATTCGAGAGGTCCAAATTACTCCATTCTGGGTAGAAGGGGAACAAGAGACCCCCTTCTTACAGGCAAAGACTTCAGGGACACAGTCTGCACGAGCAATTCCAGAGGTCCAAATTACTTCGTTCTGGGCACAAGGGGATGAGTAGTAGGAATATGCCTTGCACCACTTTGAGTTTTGGTCCTCACCCCCTAAGTTGTTAATTGTATATCCATAGAAAATGAGAGTGGTCCTGCAATTGAATAATTATTTGTCTTGAAATATATCTTTGGGCACACTAAGAGACCATTTCCTTACAATCAAAGACTTCAGGGACACAAGCTGCACTAGGGACAAATCCAAACCCAATCCAAAACCCTAAAAATGAAAGGAAATGATACATCTCCGAGGACGAGGACCTCCATCCGAGCCGAGAGACTCAAACTCTCGAGCTGCAAAGCGACTATTGCGTTCAACATTGATTTCTTTTTTGAAACCCCTTCCTTTGGTCTTGTCAGGGACGCCATCTCTGAGCCGGGAAGTGCCCCCCATTATGGTGGATTTCAATTTGGGTGTAGGAGTGGGAACAACGTTAGCATTGCCATCATCTGTCGCCGTATCATCGTCCATAGGATCATCTTCTTTCGGCTTGAAATCGACTGCATCAACCTCTGCGCCAGCCATCAACGGAGGGGATGGGCTGTCTGAGCAGGGGGGGTTGCCTTGGAATTATTTGGCTTGAAATATATCTCTCGATGTACCAAGGGACCATCTACTTCTTTTCTTCTGGGTGGAAGGAGATGAGTAGTAAGAATATGCCTTGGACCACTGGAAGTTCTGATCATCATGCTCGAAGGTGTTTACTGCATCTGGACAGAACTGCTGTCGAACTATTGCCATAAGTTAACGAGAATGTCTGTTTTCTCCAAATGATGTTTGAAATGAACATTCAGAAGGGATAATATAACCCTCCGCAAATCTTGGTTTAATGCGTATCAATGGGATATCTTCTCAAGCCTTTCGATGATCAATGAAAATATCTACAGTTCCTGCATAATGAGATGTTACCATTAAAGCATACTAATTGCATACTTAGAAAAATTTGTGAAGGTGGTAGTGACGACGAAGAGCAATTAAGGATTGGAGATTTCATGTTGCCACCAACTGGACGACGCGTGGAAGAGATTCCATGATTCTTGAAATGAACACTCAAAAGGGATGACACAACCCTCCGCAAATCTTGGTTTAATTCGTATTAATGGCAGATCTCCTCCAGCCTTTCAGACATTAATGACAATCTTAAGGGTTCCTGCAGGATGAGCTATTAGCATTAAAGCTTAATAATTGCATATCTGGAAAGAAGTGCGAAGGTGGTGGGGATGGAGAAGAGCGATTAAGCATTGGACATTTCGTGAACCTGCCAACCCGCGAAAGAGATTTCAAGAAATGGCCAAGTATGGAAAGCGGTCGGTCGAGCTTCAAAATAGGGTCACAAGTTATACTCAGGAGACGTGAGGGCCCGATGGTCAAATTGTATGTCTTTGAAATTTTGACTGCAAAATATGTAACACAGAAGAGGGCATGATGACAAACTGTTGTGGTCAATTTGTATATTGCAGAAATTTGGGTGCTGTTTGTAGGTCATGGATCAATGGAAGCACAATGTTGAGCAAGCCTAGCCGAGAATCAACGATGGAAATAGTGGCCAAGTATGGAATGGGGAAGCGGTTGGTAGGACTTGTGATATAAAAGCATGAGACATATTTGGAAAAACGACTAAGTAACCAAAAAGGGAAAGTAAAGGAGAAATAGAAAGGGGAATTTGGTTGTCAATTTGTATATCGAGGAAGTCTGGGTGCTGTTTGCAGGCGGAGGAAGAATGGAAACACAATGTTGAGCCCGCCTACTTGGGAACCCGTGATCCAAAAAGTTTCTGAATATGGAATGGGGAAGCGATCGGTCGGGCTCGTGATATAAAAGCATTAGTGGAAATCTGAACACATGAATCCTCCAACCCGTGCACCTAGACATTTTTTGAAAAATAACTAAGTAACCAGAAAGGGAAAGCAGAGGGAAAAAAGTAAGGGGAGGGCAGTTTTCGGAAGCGAGAATTGGTGTTAACAAAGCCCCATTAATGGTCTTAACAGTAACTATGAAGCATTAAACAAGTGAACATGCTCTTCAATCAAGGAATAGAGAAAGTGAGTCATGCTTATACTTTCCAGGATGTGTTTGCATAAGAGAAAGCATCGAAAAGCTATAGTAAAATCAATTTTGGGATGTTCAAGTAAAATTATTGTACTTTCAACTTCACCGTAAGTATAACAACGATGAATTTTAATTTTAATTTTCTGTGGTTGATATGATAGTTCCATTGGACTTCACATAGCATATATTCTTTTATTTCAAAATATTTCTGAAGATCAATTTTGGTAATTTCATTGATCAAGAAAAAGTGCTAAAATGAGCTGCATATTACATTTGCTTCACATAGATTACATTAAAAGGAAAAGCATGTCTTGTATATTCTTTAATATCACAGAAAAACCGCTAAGATCTTGAATGTATCATCCAACCATAATTCATAAACCGGGCCCATGAGAACCTTGAACTACAACACAAAAGAACATGAACAAAAGTCTTCCAAACACAAGACACCACAAAACCAACGGAGATTGGGCATTGTATCCCAGCTATAACCAAATCCCCAAATGGGCACCAAGAAATTTTCCGATTACTATTTTACCATGGGGAAATATCACTATGAACATTTGCTTCTGATAATACTATGTTCTATCATTACCAGTTCTAACAATGCCAAATTTGCAATATTATTGAAAATTCCTGATGGTTCCGTTCAGAGGAGCAAGCCATTTTGACGGTTCAAAGGATGGACCTGATTTATTCATAGTTGGATACTTTGTATGGGGTTTGTCCTCATGCTTCTCATTTCTGGATTGAACAATCTTATGTGCTTCCAGTTCAATTTTCCATGGCACTGCAAAACTCTATTCATATCCTCATTGGGTAGTGTTAGTCCCTAAAGTTACACTCGACTGCTAGGGGCAATCTAGGGCATCATTGATTTATTGAAAAAGTGTTTTGAGGGTTTTATGATTGGGTTTTTTGAGTGAGGTGGTTTGAAACTGGTTTCAAGGTAACAACATAATATGAAAAACAAGATTAAAACATAGTATATCCCATTCACCGAATAATAGGTAAACACAAAGATGGATTAAACCAATTAAGAAAAAGGAAGGTGAAGCCTTCAATTTGTCAATTTCACCAGAATTCTTGCCTCAAAATATCATAAAGAAACAAGTTGTTCAGCTTGATATCAAACTTGAAAAATAATCTTTACAGTAAAATTTTCACTGTATAAATTAACAATCAAGAATCAAAAGCATTGCAATCTGAATATGAATTCAAGCATGAATAAAGAAATAACAGAGTAGAAAAAGAAGGTCTAACCATCCATATGCCTTTGCTATTAAGTTTCAAATTGAACATAATGCCTTTACAATGTGCTTCACAAAAAGGTCCCTTGGGTCTCCAATTTTTCCACCTTTTTCTTCTCATTCTACAGAGTTTATATAGAAACAATACATAATAATCAAGATCCAAAAGAAATGGATCTGAAAAAATCCTCATCTATGTTTAGTTTCTTGTTTAAAATATTCAAGGAGAAGATCCAATCTGATCTCCAATTCGAATTTATGAGGTGGCTTGTCAACTGCTGTCCATGAGATTTTTCAGGAAAACAAATCTGGTAAATTCCTGAAAAATAGGGTCCAACAATCAATTCAAATCTCTTAAATGGTGATAGCTGTGTAAAAAATGAGAGAGGTTTTTGTGAAGGGGCATGTTCCAAAAAAAAATCTCTTTTGGTTTCATCAAATTCATCTCCAGATATTTTGCAACCTCTCTTGAAGAAGAAGACAAAAACAAGAAAAAATAACAGAGTATTTCCTGTAGCTTATCAGAAAATTATCCTTCAAAGATTAGTTTGAATCTCTTAAATGGTGATAGCTGTGTAAAAACTGAGAGAGGTTTTTGTGAAGGGGAATGTTCCCAACAAAAACTTCTTTTGGTTTCAACAAATTCATCTCCAGTTGTTCTGCAACCCCTCTTGAAGAAAAAGACTAAAACAGGTAAAAATATCAGAGAATTTCCTGTAGCTTTTCCGGTTCTTCTTTTAATGATTCTTTGCATCTAATGGTACTTCTACCAATTCCGAAATAGTGTTTCCATCATTGCTATGTTTCCCTGTGTAGCCACGAGCCTTTGAACCTTCACAAGGCATATCATTGTTGACAAATTTTTCTTCCATGTTTTTATCTGAACCATTTGTTAATTTTGGTACCATTTCAATCTCTGTTTTCTTGCAATCTTGTGTAGCATCAGACATAATATTATCCTTCCAGGATTTACCACAAGGAAACATACTAGGAACTATTGTAGTCTTCTGGTGTTTATCTACCTATTTGTGAGATGTAAGCCACTTTCCTTTATCACGAACCTTCCAACTTTAAGCGATGCAACACCTCTCATGACAATTTGAACTTGAAGGCGATGTACCTTATTGCCAAGTCCAACATTCCATTTTTTCCAGATATCAGGTGCCTTAGGAATTGTTCCATCCCCACTGCAAGGTAAATCACATAATATGCGATAAAAAAGAAACTCTGTTATGCTTTCTGCATGGGTGTATTCATTCATCTCAAGTCTTCCACTACCTTTATCCTATGTCTCATTTGTTGTTTGTGTCAGCATGCCATTATTTTTGCAACGACAACTTGGAAAGCTTTGTGCTTCATGATTGGTTACCAGCAAGTTAGCACTGCACATCCTCTTCGTTTGATGAATGAGAAGATTACACTGTTAAACATCAACATCATTTGCTATGACCATTCCCTTGGGTAGAAACGCAAGTTTAGCTGATTTGTGAATCATCTCTAGAAGTTGAAATGTTTTTGGCCCAGTTGCTGCACATATATCAAGAATATAGTGGTGTGACTGTACATCCAAGAAAAGGGGTGGCACCATGCTCACAACCTCCTGTTGAGTTATGTTCCCAATCTTGTTTTCTTGCTTTAAGAATTCATGAATCCTTTCAAGCATTTGGTTTTTCCTTAGTTGCATGCGAGAGAAATTCAAGTGCCAAGCAAGCTTTTCTGGATACCAGGGTAAAGGCCTAATATGTCCAACTGCATTGCCACCTACATCTCATTAGGTATAATGCCTTGTTCCTGTGATCAGAGCAGTGTGCCATTCAGGTCAAATCCAACTACGAGGTACCCCCTGTTCCAATTCAAACTACCTGTCCGCTCCTCTTTGGTGCCATAAAAACAAAATTCTGTAACTAGCGCCCTCGGGTTTCAAATTTTCCACCTACAATATGTTAGTGTATTCCAATCCTTTCAGTGAATACCTATGCCTAAATTCAGCAAAATCAAATAGGTATAATATAATGATCATTGAGAATTGGGTGATTTAAAATGAGTCCTGTGAGGGTACACAACAATCAGGTTATGAAACAGTTTGAATCGGTAAATGATTCCAGGATTTTGTGGACGCATGCGAACTCTCAATTCATGATTTGTGTCATCATAACAAAATATGGATGGCAAGCGCGTATCAAGGCATGCTTATTTTGGCGCTACAGGAATAGCCTCATTCCCGTAGTGCTATTGATGACTTAGCAAAAATTGAATTTATGAAGTTCAAATAGGCATATAAGGTGACACCTCGTTTTAAAACCATGTCTTTCAATTTCAAACTTGAATAAACTATTCAAAAACTGAAATGCAAACCATAAGACACTAAAAAATAAGAACGAAATCAACTGGAAACAAAAATTGAAGTGTAGGTAAGAAAGGTTTAGAATAAGGTTTTCTCACTAAACCAAGACAAAATTAGAGACTAACAGGCAGCATGGACAAATACACATGAGATTGTTTCGTTTCATGCCAACGCTTGATATGATTTTTTTTTTTTGGTTCAGTCGATATGCAGTATGACATTGTCGTCATTTAATGTAAATTTTCTATGAATCCGAAAGTCGCGTAGCATGTAGACACCGTTTGCCTTTTTCTATAGGTATACTTCATATGACAATTCTGCTAACCCATGAAGCACATCTTGTAACAAAGGTTGTCTAATTGTACAATGTATGATTGTGTTGCTGACGGTTCAGATGGCAACGTTGAGGCAATGTCTATATATGTAAGGGAATTTTTTACTGCATCGTAGACAATCAATTGTACCATCATTTATGAAAGCAGAGGCAGAAGTAGGAGAGTTTCATTTGGCACATACATGCTCGAAGGGGGTCGAGTACGCATTTGTTGCAACCAAAACACCCTCAACCTGGGCATGTGATCATAGTAGTTAATATATTGAACAATATAATATACAAATGTACAACAAAAAAAGCTGCAAAAATTTGGTCAAGGCAATTTTTATGAGCAAAGTGTGGATGGATTTGTAGATGTATGCGCACAACAGTTGTCGAGCTAGTTAGTTTCTTGAGATCCTGTACTATGTATGTTCCCAATTCTGTTACAAATGTTGCTTGGGTTGTGCGAAAGATCCTTTCTTTAACATATCTTTTCTTTGTTATATTTTTGAAGAGCATAAGTGAAAACTTCCCTTTATGCAATTGTTGTTCCATTGAGGAAAAAAAATTTGAATAGGTGTCGAACAATTGCAACTGCAACATGGAACAGTGTAATAGTTGTGTAACATAACTGGGATATATGAACATGTGAAAGTAAAGGACAAAAATGGATATGGAGAACAGTACCATTGCCTTGTCGTTGTTTGACTCTCCATCTTTAATATGGAGAATTTGTTGCGAGCCAAGTTTTCTCGCGAGTGTGACAACTCCACCAATTGTTCTGATTGGGTAAGTGTCGTTGCTCTGTGCAAGTTGGCTGATTGTTGTGTCTGGTACAAAACAATATTCCGAACAAATCGCGGGAATTTTTTCCACATTACTTGTTTCGTTGAGCGATATAATCCGATCACAATCACCACAGTCATATACTATTTTCGAAAATATATTAAAATTTGTAATGGATATCCCATTACCTGGAAAGATCTTTTCTACATGTTTCTCGACAAGTTGTGTAGGGATAGTCAGTGTGACTGTCATCATGGCTTTATTGTCTGTCATGTCAACATGCACAATGCATCTAGTTTTGTTTGCCTTGTCCAAGTAGGTGCTATACATGATCATTATGTCCCCGAAGAAAACTTCTCCAGTTCGACGAATGTTCAAGCC
>JASDQU010194098.1:4543-19830 GCA_032191745.1 Picea mariana | reverse complement strand
GGTCTTGACAGATTCAAAAGTCAACAAGACTAATAAATAAAAACAAGTGAAACTATATAGCGAATACTTACCTTTGAGAAAATGATCGAATAGAACTAGTAATGACAACCCAAACTAACCGAAAGAATGGATTAACCAACTTGCTAATTTTATTATATATGTATTGGCCACAAGAATTGACTGAATTGGTGGTGAAGCTTTAGCGAACTGGTGGTAAAGCTTAAGTGTTGGCATTCCCAAACTGGTTCAAAATGTGTATGGTGTATTAGATTTGAATCAACTTGAAAACCACCAACATTGCTACAACATGGCATAGCATAGAACTAGCTATAAGGATAGTGAGAGCTTAGCTACACATATATGGAGGTAGGCATAGCATAAGGAAAGTAAGGCTCATTAAGATGTATTAAAGGAGTTACACAACTTGTGAAACTGTGTCTTAACAAGGTTCTATGGAAACAACAAAGCAACACCAATGTCTAGTCTAGGGGTCTTATAAATTTGTGCTTTAGTACTAGTCATCAGGGCGAAGACTTCCACTTTGTTGACCCAATCAAGGTTATTCGATATACCTAATCGCTATAGATGATCATTTCTTGAAAGCTAATATAATTTATTATTTGATATAGGTTAAATCATTTCATTATATTGTTTATTGAAAGCCAATATGAGTATTATTTGGTATCCCTTATGTGGCAGTGAGCCTTCCCACAATCCAAAGACATGGTTTCTCTTCAATGTCTATGGTAAACTTTGTATGATTGGATAGGCTATTTAGGAAGTCATCCCAACTCTCATGTCCATGAGCCCATCGATTTACTCGACGTGGACTTCCAAAGAGATATTTTTGATGTGACGTGCTAAAGAATTAAACTAAAATTATGAACTGCAAAAACACCAGGGGTGTGTGCATATCATTCATAAAAAAACACTACCACACTCTTTTATGCATGACACTTTGATGCACACCATCATTGTGTTGAGCATGGAGATCAATATTTGCATCATTAACGGAGATGAGCAATCTCAGTGTTAGAACATGTGTGTTAATGAACCATGTCAGTGATTTACTGTGACTATAATTTTGAAGTCAAGTTGATGTAGTACTTGAAGATTGAATAGATAACTAAATGCATGAAAATGATTTTTCATGCACCCACCAACCTATGTTCAAACCTCACCCCATTTCCGCCACTACCTTTAGCACTTTGTTGCAATAGCTCGAAACTTTGAATCATGGATTTTCCAATAATGGAAGTCGTAAAGACTATTACAAATTGCAACAAAACAATATTGTTTGTTCGATCGATCTTATTGGATGTTATGGTCGAGTAAGCAATTTTTTGTTTTGTTTTTACTTAAAAAAAAAAATTCAAAAGCATATATTTCCCATGGAAATTATTGTAAACACTAAATGGTTCCTAAACTTTTTAGTCACATGGTGCAGTATTCTAAACCCTACAAGAAGAAAATTGGTATTCTAAAAAAGAAAATTGGTATTCTAACGTGCTTGTAGTGAAACATGTTATTTTTGAGTAAAAGAAATTTAATTAATAACAATTTTTAAATTGTATTATAAACTAAATATTCAAATTTCTAACTTTTAAGTTTGTGTACATTAAAGAATCTATATCTAAGGTATCTTATAGTAGTAAAAATGTGTAAGTCTTTATCATGGAAATATAGATTGCAAAGATAACTCTTCCAAACTCTACAAGAAGAAAACAAGGGCCACTGCAGTGGTTATGTCCCTGTCGTTTCATAGACACATTGAAACGACCCATTGTTCCTCAGAGTTGTTGTATGCGTGTATGAAGTTTGTGGATTTGATTTCAGATTGGAATCTATGTGATGGCCAGTGAATGTAAGAAACGATTTAAAAGAGAGCTTAATGGAGTTGGATCGGATGGGATGGTTTGATGTATAAGATATTAATGAGGGTTTCTTTTTATACAAATATATAGGTAGCGACCTCTAGTTCAATTTTTTAATAATTTAATTATTTATATTACATTTGAAAATTTACACTACATTAAATGAAGATATTGACCGATGGAAATTATCATTCATATACGTGAGATGTTAATATTATACAAATAACACATATCAAAATAAAATTAATATTATACAAATAATACACTAAAATAAAAGGAATATATGAGGTAACACATACTAAAACAAGGGGAGTTGTTGAGCAACAAGTCCCTGCCAAAAAGATAGGTAGGAAGCCAGGTTTGTTGCCAGTTCTGTCAACAGAGGAAGTGTATTAAAGTAGTATGTTTGAAAGATGAAGGTTGGCTAAGAGTGATGGGTAACTGACTGGTGACATTTTGAATTCAACCTAAATTCTTGCAAAAATATGAAATAGTTAAATTGCAAAATATGAAATGTGTTAGCATTGTTAACTTAGAAAACAGAGAAAAAACTTTTTGAATTCAGCCTAAATTGCAAAATAAAATGTAGCTTTTAACATTGTTAACTTAGAAAACAGAGAAAATACATTTTGACTTCAGCCTATGCCTTTGCACTTACATAATTGGCAATGTTGAGTCCACTCTGACTTCTTTTGCTTGGGAAGAGGAATGTGAAGAAAATGAGGTGAAAGAGAACGGAAAGATGTATATTGACTGCAAAGATGTCAAAGTTTGATGCACACATCAAGCTATACGTTCTACCATTTGCTTCACGATGGTATCCATTTTTTTCTGAGGCATTACTTTGTTAGTGCAATTTATTATTCTCTGCGTTGGGGGAGGGTTGTAGCTTAGGATGTTCTCATTTCAAAATAGGAAAAATACAATCAGTGTGTTTGTGAAATAAAGGTCTTTATCTTTGGACTTTTTATGATTGCAGTAACATCAATTATACCATATAATGCATAGTGAAATAAGCTATGTCTTTATCTTTCCTTTTAAAGACTTCGAATTACATGCATTCTGCAATGATAATAATCATGTTGCTATGTACTGGAACTGTCATCTATGATCATTTTTTTTTATAGTCGGTCATTGGTATGTCTGGATCTTGGTATTTCTGCATGTGTCATAGTTTCATGCTACACGGGTGGTGTGGCCACTGGCCATGGTTCCTCATGCAAGTTCGCCCATGGAGCACAGGATCTCAGATACCATGGAGGGGCGCAACTGTGGTTTTCGTTCTGCTTGCACATTTGCCCATGGACAAGGGAAGCTGAGGCAGATACTCATGTGCCAATAATGGCAGAATCCCTTATTTTTTCCAAAATCTTTGTAATAATGGCAATTCTTTGTAATAAAGGGTTACATGGAAAGTCTGAGACTAAACAAAATTTAAAAGGTAGATGGAAACACGGAGAAGTAATCGAGTGGAACCATGCAACTTATGGAGTTTCCTCTGCATAAGTTACATTAAAATCGTAGATAATAATAATATATTATAATCAAAGTTGAAGTCAGGATTTTAAGCGATTTGTCCCTCCACGTAGCATGCATGCACAAACTGACATATGTGAATTAGAAATCATGTTCCACCGAGTGTCTCACCCAGAATTGCCATGAAGGTCCACACGTGTCTCACCCAGAAATCACGTTCCACGTGTATCTCTCATACAGTGCTTTTGTTGAGCATGATTTTTGTTGGAGACTTGATTGAAATACTCGAGAAGACCGCAGAAGCTCATCCTGAATGGAAAGAGAATTTGGAAGATCTGTTGGTTTTGGCTCGGTAGTGTGATATGATGTCGCCTGGAGATTTTTGGTTGCAATGTGAGGGAATCATGAAATCCATCCATCCCTTAAGTACTGTTGCTCAACCTTTTGAAACAGATACTACAAAAAATAACGATTCATTTACAACAGTGAGCATGGAAACGAGATCGCGATGGGGAGACATGGACACGAGGAAATAGAGAGGCCCGCTCTACTCTCTTATGCAACAACCTTGCCCTCGGGTGTGATCTGCTCCACACGGACCTAGAGTATAGCCGCAAAAACTAGGTCCTTCTCCATGTAATTTGCTAGTCTTTCCATGGGGTCAACCGGGTAGTAGGTCCTTCTCCATGTAATTTTCCCATAAAAGAAGAATGACAGAAGAGAAGGAAAGTGGTCCAATGGTGACAAGAAGAATGGCAGAAGAGAAGAAAAGTGGTCCGATGGTGGCAACACCTACACCCTGTTCAAGGCCACCGAAGGGCTCAATGGAGAAAACACCTTGGTGAATTCCTAGAATCCACTCCAATCCATGTGGGTACCTTGATTCTCCTCCTCATCGATCTAATGTCAACTGTTGTGGATCTTCTCAAGACACTGCACAACAAATCCCATGATCTCAATCACTGCATAACCTTGCTAGAATCTTGCCAGTGCATATCCGAGTTCGAGAGGAGCCAATCCATTGAGTTTCTCTACTGGGTCGGTATTGTGATATTGAGCCTCTTGTTGCTCAATGTGGGCAGGCTGCTCGTGGATTTTGGAGCCTCTTTCTTCTGCCATCTGGGCTATGTCCTTGATCTTTTGGTGCTCACCACGACTTTCTGCCTTGAGTTTTTTCTGGATGCTCAGACCGCGGGGCTCCTGGTCATTCTCAATCTATGGCATATTGTGAGAGTTGCTCATGGAATCTTCGAGGTCACTGATGATGCAATGGAGTCCGAGATTCATAATATAGAGGTGCAATTTGAGGGCTTGCAATCCAAGAATAGGGACATGCAGGAGCTCCTTCAACAGAAGGATCAACGGATTGCAGAGCTTGAGCTGGAGCATAAGACATAATGATGAAGAATAAGAAGAATATGAAAATCTAGGGAACTGTTTGCATGGTAGTGTAGGTGGCAGCGGAGGGGAAAGATTGATGTTGTGTGTCATGAACAACTTCTTTTTACGTGTAATCAAAGCTTCTTTTGCTATAAACATTGCAAGAATCCAAACATTTAATTTTATGAACTAATGCTAGACACAGATCTAGCATTAATTCGTACAGCCCAAAACTCTTGAAACCTCTTTCAACAATGTGAAGCTTATCCTAAGTTTGTAATAAGTTTGCCTCAATATTTGTATTGGTTTGCGTGTAAGAATTGAAAAACCGATTACTATTAGTCCCTCAACCCTCAACCCAGGGACTAATAAAAGGAATATATGAGATAGTATATAATATATTAATATTATACAAATAACACATGCTAACTACTAAATTTAAAGGATAATGGAATATACGAGGTCGTATATAATATATTTGACTAGACACTTATATTCCATCAAGAAATTTAATTAATAGGTTGTGTTATTTTTGTGTACACACCTATTAATTATATAGGTTGGCCCTCATCCCTTTTGAGTTGATAAAGGACTTCCTCACAACATACGGTGGAAATTTGCTCAAGTATCTGCTTCCTAGCTTCCTCAAGTGATTGTGGGTGAGTACATTTTTTTCTAAATTGATCCATTTTGTTCTTGTTCTGCATTATATTTCCACCAGACATTAAGTAGACTTGGTGAAGATGGAAGGAATGGACACGACTGACGAATTTTCCTGGGGGGAGATGAAGAGTTTGTGCACCAGATGATGGTTGGTGTCTTTCCAGCGGCCATTTAAATACATGAAGGCAAAGGTAGCTCCAGTAAGGTGGGGTAAGACCTTTATTTCAGGACCAATAAAGTAGGTTCGTGCTCTACAACTTTCAAACAATAGTTTCAGCAACAATCTCGACAAGACCAAGCTCGTTGAGCAACCAATATTCTATACTCGTAGGCAACAGCTCTAACAGAAAGATGGTAAGGTTCGGCCTTGTTTTTCTCCCCACAGTGGTTCTACCTTAAGAAATACAGAAATGCAATAGAACAATGGATGCTACTATTTGGCTATAGGAAGGCGGTCAGGTTGGCGATGATAAAAAGGCCGTAGGAAGGCTGTTTGGTCATCCAACGATCCCAATGATCACAATGGTAAAGAGGGTAGGTCATCCAGTGCCAAATGCCAGCTAGTTGAATTTATATGGGAAAGAGGGCAGGCAGTACAGTGCCAAATGCCAGCTAGTGGCACTGCCAACTAGTTGAAGTTTAGATCAGTGTAACATTAGTATTTGTATGGGATAGCCACACGCAACTAGGGCATCGAGAACCAGAGCTAGCGAATACATAAGAGAACCCAGATTTGATTTACAATATTAATGCAAGCCATCGAGGATCTAGATTTGATCTAAAATATTAATGTATGCATACCCAGCTAGGGCATTGATCGAGAACCGAAGCAAGCAGAGGCAGGGTAGAATCTAGATTTGACCTGAAATATTAATGCACGCCGCCACCCGAGCAATAACAGTTCGAAGTTGAGATCCAATAGAATCATAGATAAATACAATTTTATTTATTTATTTTAATATAAAAAATATATTATTGAGCTTTTCCTAAGTTTAACATTACAAATTAGAAAAAATTTAAGTCAAACATAGATAAATACAGTTTTATTTATTTATTTTAATATAAAAAAATATTATTAAATTTTTCCTAAGTTTGACATTACAAATTAGAAAAAATTTAAATCAAACATGAACATGTAACTAATAGTTGGTCAACCACAAATCGAATGCTAGAGCCCCTAATGCCTTCGGCAAGGACTAATAAGTAGCACGTTATGCTAGAGTCCTTAATACCTTCGACAGGAACTAATAAGTAGCCTAACTTGTTTGTAGTGAAAAATATTGTTTCCCAAATAAAAGAGACATGGTTATTATTAATTTTTAAAGTAAAAGAGACATGCTATTAATCATTTTTAAATTGTATTAGAAACTAAATTTTTTAATGTGTTATTTTTAAGTTTGTATAGAATAAAAAATATGTATAATATCTTACAATGTATGGAAAATTTYAACAATCATAGCAATAAAGACATCACTATAWACTCTACACACAATTTTTAAATAGTTAAAAAAATAAAAACGTTAAAAAAACTTATATGTGGGTATCTTACCATGTAATAATTTTAAGGTAAAATTTAATAATCATAGCAATGAAGATATCACTATAAACTCAACACACAATTTTTAAATGGTTAAAAAAATAAAGATGTTAATTTTTTAGAATAATAAGAATCCAACTATTAAAGGAAATTGCATGATCCATCACTTTCTGCTTTCATTTTGGTCTTTGGAATTATTGAAAAGATGAGACTGCAGATTGGGGTTTTCTGGCCAAACATTCCTACTAAGGAGCCATTGATACATTTTCACTAGATCACATACAAAACACCACGAGAGGGAATTTCGCCTTCTTGCTATTAATAGGTGTGCTCGTTTAACCATAGATAATATATCAATATTGTCACCCAACCATAGGCCAAAGCCACCCCCGAACACCTTAACCTTAACAGAGAATAGTTCTGGAAGCGAACCCTAGGCCTAATATCCAATCAATGTAGCGTACTTCTCTCCAGAGCTAGCACACAAGGCAGAAAGTCCAAACCATAACCAATAGAAAGTCCAAGCCTAAACCGAGAATACAGGTTGCAGTAGCTGCAGCTGCAGCTACTCTCCAGACTTGTGCACTTACTCAGTTTCTGGAGTGCGCACTCTTACATTTTTGTAGTTGCAAGTTGTGTGTGTCAAATGACATCTAGCGTCATGTATTTATACTACTTCTCCTTAGCTGTCTGGGCCAACTTCTCATTCTGGAGGCTAAAAACTCAATATTAAATATTTCATTTAGTTGACTTGTCTTCTAGGGTTATGTCCAAAGATTTAGGGTTTCTTCTTGCTTCTCGGAATATTCTATTCTTGCCAGCGTTACACGTGGAGTTTAATGCCTCCCGCAACTACCATAATATAAACACTCCCTCCTAGCTAGGGAGGTATTGAAAGCAATGGTCTTGAGTACAAACATATCATTCAATCGGTAGCATCGTCGTAGCCATGCAGGCTATCTCATGATTAGATCAAGAGCACCCTCATCATTACCAATATCATCTGATAACATCAACTGCATCATCTCTCGAAGCCATACTCCATCTGAGTAATCAAGCATGATACTGAATAAGTCACTCACTCCACAGAGTGATACAAGAATCATTCTTCTAATCCGGACATATGTCCTAGAAGACTAACTATTTCAATGAATGTTGGAAGCCACACCATGGGCTACAAGGACTATTCTTCTAATCCAGACATATGTCCTAGAAGAATAAATGTCCTGGACCATTTTCCGTCTGGAGAATGTTTGTCCACCAACATACTAATTATCCATCTAGCTAATAATCATTTTCAACACTACTAATAGTCTACATGGCAATCAAAACAATGTCATTCAATAGAACACAAATGTGTTTATCTATAGTAGTACACAACTACTATCCAGTGGTACACAACCACAACAAGTAGCACACAACTACTTAATCAGTGACACATAATCACAACTAGTGGAACACATCCACCACAATAACATACATCTATTGTCCAGAGACATACAATCTCCATATCAATCATATCATTTGATATCAACTTGCATAGAAACAATATCATGATATAAACTGAGTCATCTAGGCCATTCTTCCACTCACATCTGTGATATCTGGAAGAGCATCTTCCCTCAGAAAGTAAAACATCAACCATGGGTTATCTGGACTATTCTTCTCAAGCATAGAAGAATAATTGTCCCTGATTTCTGAGCCTGGACCATTCACCTAACTGGGCCATTCCTTCGACACTAATCATAGTGCAACCTGGAGAGAATGAGTCTGCCCTAGGGAATGCCCATCCCTTATTCCTAAACCTGAACCATTCACTTAACTGGGCCAATCCTCTGGCACTAACCATAGTGCAACCTAGATAGAATGAGTTTTCCCTAGGGAATGGCTGTCAGGACCATTTCCTAATAGAAATGGTTGTCCTGCACCAACCTCGAAAATAGACCATTCTTCAAAATTTCTCACAACTGTGAACTTCGAAAGAATGATTGCCCAACAAGGCAGACCATTCTACTTGACCACTACTCAGAGTGATTGCTAAGAAGAATGTATGTCCTAAACCATTCCCCCACACTGGCCACAAGGGGAATCACCGTTTATGGTACATCAACAATCTATCGAACCATTTTCATTACGAAAATGATTGTCCGATCTTGACCATTTTCCGAACTAGAAAATGCCTGTCCGTCAGAAATCTCAGACCACTTTCCGAACTGGAAAGGAACTGCTCATCCTGGATCATTTTTCAAACTGAAAAATGATTGTCCATAAAATAATAACACATCAGTGCTCCCTCCCAACCTGGGAGTGATCTCTTCCTTTTTCAACAAGGAAGTAATCTCCATGAGCCCCAAATTGCAAGATTTTCATCTTGGACAGAGGTTTTACCAAAATATATGCTATCTGCTCATTTGTGGAGATATATTGGAGAACCACTTCTCTTTTCTGGACTTCATCTCGGAGAATGTAATGCTTGATCTCAATGTACTTTGGTATGTTATGAAACATTGGTTTTCTCTGAAGGCTTCATGTAGCTCTGATCATTACAATATATATCATGGTTGAATTCAACACTTATGTTTCCTGCTAGCTCATGACACCATGGCAAGGCTCAAACTGAAACATATCCAAGCAACACTTCTTCTGTCATCATGAGAGTTTGCCATGGATTATCAATCCATCATCCTGAACATCTGAGTAATTATTCTGATACATTGTCTTTGTCAGAGAAATTTTTCACCACACTTCTGTTGTTTATGAGATACTCTGCATCAAGTTGTTTGAATCCATACAAGGTCTTCTTATATCTGCATACACGGGTCTCTTTCTGGTATACCTCAAAAACTTGATATTGATTTACATTAACTTCTTCCTCAAATTCTCTATTGGGAGAACAATCTTTTACAACCAACTGATGTAAACTTCAATCCATGGATACTGCAAGAGATATAATAGCTCAGATAGAGGTATATCTGGTTTATGTGAACAAGATGTTATCATAGTCTTCTCCTCCTTATGGAAGAACCTCCAGTTCTGAATCTCGCAATGCTTCCATTCATAATCATTTTTCACAATTTCTTACATATATTGTTCTTCATCATAACTTCCATTTATTTTTCTTGATTGCTTCTAGTGGGTTCAAACCAAGTTGATAGTCTTGTTATTCTCGGTATAATAATAACTGGTTGTTCTTTCTCTCTTGGAATATTCATGTTCTTCCTCATGTTTCTCTTTAGCTCTTGGGGCCATGGAGTTTTCTATAGATTCCATGCCCTAAAGATTCCAACTTCTTCCTTTCATCATAGGATCATGGATGTAGATGGACAACAAGGATACTTTAAGGCTTCTTTTCGAAGAAGACTTCTTCTAAAGTCAAACTGAACACGTGTTGCTTTTCATGGCTGCTACTTTCAATGGGAATGTGGATAGATACTTCATAATCCTCAATGGATCATATTATTTAGGATTAGCTCCCTCCTAATTCTTGCTCCATGCATGAATGCATGCTCTTCTTTTGGAATTTTGTAATCATCTCCCTCCATCTAAGATAGTCCACGCTTTCGTCTGCATTCTTATTGCCTTCTGCAAGGTGACACAAGTCTTTTTCAAATTTCCTTTGTTTTGACTTCTTCTGGGTCTCTTCATGTTTGATTCTGATTTTGGCTTATATGGTAGTTGTTACTTATATAATAGCTTCCACAGGAATTGTTACCAAAGATTGTCAACATACTTTATCTTTTCATGTGTATTGCTTGACTTGTATTCATTGTAATATCAATCCTTATCCTTTTATTCTTCCCTAGGCATTGTTTCCCTTGAACATATTTTCTTCTAAGAAATAGATATACATGATATGTACAAGAACTATGTAAACATGATATATACAAGGGTTTTGAAGAATATTATTACCTTGTCTTAGAAGAAGAAGCATGTTTTATCCTGCTTAGCCTTCTTTGAGGGTTCCCTTTCTTCGACAATTGATGCTTCGTGAGTTTCCTTCCTTTTCTTTAACTCAGGACAATGATTCTTGTAGTGACCATATTTTCTACAGTTGAAGCATTGTATTTTTGACATATCTTTCTCTTGATTTGGTTCTTCCTTGAGTCAAACTTTTTCTTGTTCCTGAATTTCTTGAACTTTGTTGTGTAGGCTTGATCATCATCTTTTTTTTGGAATTTATCTTTTGCGCTAATCCTTGATTCTTCTTGTGCACAACAAGTCCAAAGTTCTTCAAATGTCGGATACTCCTTCCTTGTGTTCATGCCCTCGACAAATGCATCCCATGTCTTGGGAAGACCATTGAGTACTATATTTACCAGTTCCTTCTCTGAAATGATTTATTCAATAGCTTGTAGTTGATCTTTTAACTGAAAGATTCTCACAAAGTATGATGTTATGCTTTCATCATCATTCATTTTCATGTCACGAAGCTCATTCTTCAGACTCATTACTTGTCCAATGTTTCTGACTAAGAAGAGATTAGTTAGGGCATCGTACATCTTCTTAGATGAGTCAAGATGAGAGATGTAGGGTATCAAGTGGTCTTTTACAAAGTCCACTATGATACTGATGGCATTGATGTCATTGTCCTTGAACTTGTCCATAATTGCAACGTTTTGAGGTTCCTTCTCTTTTCCTTCTTCAACCTGTGGTTCCATAATCTTTCCTTTCATGATATCTAACACTTTATTTTTGTCAAGGATGAGGTCAATCCTTGTCTTCCATGCTCTGAAGTTAGAAGCCCCTTGTAGCTTGTTTTCTGACTTCATAGAGTAAGTCATGACTTCTTTGACTTGGTCAACCTTTGACTTTGATCAAATAATCAAACTTGGCGTCTTAGCTTGTCGAGAGTACCAGGAGGTGTGTTGGGTTAGGGTGCACTAGGCTATCTAGAAATTAGGTCAATCTCTTCACTTAAGGTGCCTCAACATGAGGGTCAGGGTTTTGTTGCTGCAACAAAAATGGACTGCAACTGTAACTGAGCAAATCCTCCCAATCTATCTTCCAGTGGTTAGATTGTCTGAAGATAGTGTGGGACCATAACCTATTAGAAATAATAGGTGTGTTTGTTTAACCATAGACAATATAGTAATATTGTCACCCAACCATAGGCCAAAGCCACCCCAGAGCACCTTAACCTTGACAGAGAATAGTTCTGGAAGCGAACCCTAGGCCTAATATCCAATCAATGTAGCATACTTCTCTCCAGAGCTAGCACACAAGGCAGAAATTCCAAACCATAACCAATAGAAAGTCCAAGCCTAAACCGAGAATACAGGGTGCAGTAGCTGCAACTGCAACTACTCTCAAGACTTGTGCACTTACTTAGTTTCTACAGTGCACACTCTTACATTTCTGCAGTTGTGAGTTGTGTGTGTCAAATGAGATCTAGCGTCATGTATTTATACCACTTCTCCTTAGCTGTGTGGGCCAACTTCTCATTCTGGAGGCTAAAAACTCAATATTAAATATTTCCTTTAGCCGACTTGTCTTCTAGGGTTATGTCCAAAGATTTAGGGTTTCATCTTGCTTCCTGGAATATTCTATTCTTGTCAGGGTTACACATGGAGGTTAATACCTCCCGCAACTACCATAATATCAACATTTACATCCTATAACATAAAGTTTTTTGTCCAACACTATCATGGTAGAGTCTAGCATGGCATTGGGAGGAGGATTCTTGATGCAATTTGTGTCCACAACGGGCCATAAACCATCAGTAAAACCATGACGCATATTTGAGCATTAAAAAATGTTTTCTATATAGAAAATTTCAAAGGATCACCATGAATTGCAGAAATGGGCATAGAATTTTAATATGTGGTCTTGTGTAGGTGATCAATATGATTGAGCTCAAGGTTGTAGAAGGCGTTGATGAAGGAGGCCCAACTTTAGAAATTGAAAAACTTGTTCTTTCACATGAACTTGGATAGAAGATTCCATGAAAAGCCAATTGATAAGTTGATAAGATAACTCAATGTTGTAGGAGAGGGGAAGGAGTTGCATAGAGCTTCAATGCTCAAAGTGCGAAGGTTGCAACAAATTCTCATTCAAACACCTCCGTGAAACTCGACCTTAGTAGATTTCTCCTCCACAATGTTCCAAAAGCAATACATAAATTATTCTTTACATGACATTCCCATGCACGGAAGCATGCAAGTAGAGAAGATAAGTGTTGCTCAAAACTTTCAACAATGAAACCGATAATAATAATAAAAAGAGGGCATCAATTACAATGATGACCATTGTGAATTCAAAATAGTAAAAAATGTGAAACAATTTTGTAATAAATATCTAACTTCAACATGGAGGAAAATCATATTTTCAAATAAATATATAACTTTATAAATATTTAAAACAAATTCAACAATGAGGAAAATCATATTTTCAAATAAATATATAACTTTATAAATATTTAAAACAAATTCAAAATTCAAACATGCCAAGGACAATTATTTTCCATTACAATGTTTTAGTGAATTAAAAAATTAATATAAAAAATTCAAAATAATTCAAAATAATTTTTGTTATGCTAAAAAATTAAATTGATATATTTAATTTTTTACTTAAAATATTTTGAAAAAAAAAATAATAATAGTAATTTAGAACTTTTCTTAAGTTCAAAGATTCGAAAACACGCTTAGTATGTTTAATAATCTAACCCAAGAATGGAATTTGACCGACATTTTTATGGTCAAATACAACCAAAGATTTTATCCAACCTGGTAACCAAATTGAGAGGACATGTTTTTGATGTAGAATAAATTCTACAAGACGTCATTTTGTTGTGTTTATTTATGAAAGGATGTAAATTCCATAAAATGTCATTAATACCTTTTATCTCCTTCATCTTGAAACTAATAATATGTATGATCTCCAAATTCCAAATGAATACCATTTACAAGTGGCCCAGTAGTTAATGTAGTAATTAATAGCTCAGTAATTATTTTTCGTGCACAAAATTACCTATCACTTTAACTAGTTTACCCACCACCCTCGTTGGAGTGTGGACCCATTCAAAACCCAGGCTAACAAATTGTTGTGTTGGTTTCACTACAGTTTCTGTTTCTGGATAGCTTTGGCAAGCCATGGAAGTGGGTAGCGCGTCTCTGTCTCTGGATAGCTTTGGCAAACCATGGAAGTGGGTAGCGCTTTGCATAGAACAACACTTTGGATTGATGGAGGCATCAGAAGGATTGCGATACTGTCCATTTGAAGGCTGAAGGGATTAAGAAGACAACAACGGGTAAGGCTAAGGCCCTCTTTCCTTTGCAATGCTCTGTAATGCCACTGTCTTTATCTTTGTGCCTACTCTATTTGTATTTGTGCATTTGAATAGCTTTTGTGATATTGGTTCTCCTTTTTGGGTCTGTCTGATACCTCCAATGATGCCTCCAAATTCCATTAAGTATTTATCCCCACATTTCAGCATCAACCCCCGCATCAACCATCTTAATTTGTTTCTTGTTTGCTTCTATGTGATTTTATTTTTATTTTTATCGAAAATGGTAGGTTTTAAGTGGTTAGATTGCATTAAAACCCACATATAAATATAAATATGGAAGATAATTTTTTGCTCGATTAAGTTACATTTTTTTTAAATAAATTTTATTTACAAATTAACTAACTCCTTCATGAGCACTTATCCCTGGACACAGTAGGTTGCGGTTATTTTGAATTTGAATGCTAGATATAAATCTTGAATATAAATTTATGCCCGCCAACATGAAAACATAAAGTTTATTTTTGAGCCAACACAATCACATTTAGATGGAAAGCGTTTGAAACCCATAAAGGTTGGCCGTGGTTATTTAATTTTATTTTTTTCCTCCAGTTTCTTTGGATTTAGAAAAATATAAAATTAAAACCTATGTTGGGTTGACCCAAGTTTTTCTAGATTTAGAAAAATATAAAATTAAAACCTATGTTGGGTGGGCCGAGCCCAGCCCAATTGAGTTTTTCCACCCAAACTCCAAAGAAAAATCACATATCCAAGAGTATAACATAATTAGGTGCATTGTGCACATCTCTAATTCTTAACCTTATGTTGAAAAGAGTGAAAAATTTAAAATATATCAAGGGTGAAGTTCTTGCAGAGGTTTTCCCAGTTGAACACAAACACTAAATATGCGTGAAAATATAAATTTACAATTACGAACATTATTTTATGCATTATTTCAAGCATGGTCCTTTCAACAAAAGAGAATAAATGCTAATGTTGGCAACTTGCAAGTGGGTGTAGTTGTATTTTTAACTAGTGTTGTATATAAGTATTTATCATAATAATGGAAATTAGGATGGCATATAAATTATGGGGAGTTAGGGCGTATAAGCCATCATTTTTCCAAACTTTGATG
>JASDQU010194095.1:0-18548 GCA_032191745.1 Picea mariana | reverse complement strand
TTGAATTCAGAAAGAGATCAATTAATTTCAGAATTTCCACAATTGGGCAACTTGGGGGCTCCCTAAAAAGTCTAGCGAAGAACTCCTTCCCTGCATAAGATGTCATATTTTAACAAGTCATAGAATCCAAGGTAGAACTCAACAATTAGCCCATCGGGACCAGGGATCTTATTTTTCTTGAAAGAAGTCAAATTTGACAGGATTTCCTTTTCTGTAATCTCCTCTTGAAGTGAGATGTTCATCTCCTCGATTATTGAATTCAGAAAGAGATCAATTAATTTCAGAATTTCCACAATTGGGCAACTTGGGGGCTCCCTAAAAAGTCTAGTGAAGAACTCCTTCCTTGCATAAGCTATTTCTTCAAAGGAAGAAACCATACAACCATTCAAACTCTTTATTTCCCAAATAAAATTATTTATTTTCCAGTAGCTTGCAAATTTATGATTTTTTTTGAATTGTTGTCACCTTCCTTTAACCAAATAGCTCTGCTTTTAAGCCACCACTGTATATCCTCATAATCTAGGAACTGAAGCTACTGGTGGAGGTATTGGAAAGGGATAGTATGGATTCATGGTTGTTGCACTACAAGAAGAACCAATACAATCATGACCATGCATGTGTTGGTATGCACGGGGAATTGAATAAGAGGTGTCAGTTCCCACTTGAGACACAGACCAAGAAGAATAAGGAGGAGGGTTAGGGTAAATGCAAGGCATTGGAGGACACAATATTGTGGGACGGGGGTACAAGGTACTAACTCCACTTTATGTGGTACCATACACATTAGGTCCAGGGGGGAAAGTGTATGGGTGATTATGTGACAAAGACTCAATAACACCATTAACTACATGGGATGCTCCCAATGTAGACAAGTCATTTGAGCAAGAGTGAGGGGAATCGAGAAGGATAGTATAAAAATTCCTTGACTGGGCATAGTTAAGGTCATATTGTTGTGCTTTCTAAATGGCTTCCTCTTTAGTCTTGGGCATGAGCATGGCCACATCCTTTGTGATGGGAGGAAGTAATGACTTCAAGAACCATTCCATAAGGAATCTATCATTAATATCAACTTTACACAAGCCACATTGTCTACACCATTCATGGATATGGTATGTGATATGGGTGGTAGTAGTCTGACTAAAGTTGGTGAGAATATCGATCCCTACATCGTGGTGAAATGGAAGTTGGAAAAAGGTTAAAAACACCTTGGTTGTGGACTCAAAGGTGCTATGGGAATGAGATGGTTGATTAATGTACCATTTGGCAGCCATAACCATAAGAGAGTGTTGAAACAACCTCAATCTAATTGAGTGGTCTGTGACGCTATTAGATGAGCACCAAAGGTGGAATGACATGATATGATTGGAGGGATTCTCTCAAATGTTTCCTTGAAATTTAGGGATATCCAAGGGTATCTTAGTTGGCATGCATGGCCAAGTGGCCTTATGTTGAGTATGATCGTTGATAAGTTTGATCAAATCAAGGAGATTCAACCCTGTCATGTAAGGTAAGGCAGGTTTGGTTTGTGTTTCAACTTGAGTAGTGTCAGGATTAGTTCTCGCCATGATGGGAACTATGTTCATAGGCAAGGTAGATGAAGGTAAAATAATCAAAGGGGGAATAAATATGGGAACACATGGACTAGATGGCCTCACAGGGGACGAGATCCAAAATTTGAAGAATATGAACTTCCCAAATTTGAGGGTGATGATCCAAAAAGAGGGATAGGTTGGTTAATTATAACTCATTGAGTAGGAGATAAGACATGACAAGGAATACTCAAGGGAGATAGACCACAAAGTCTACAAGAGAGTTTCCTTGGGGGCACAATGATTATGTAGTAAACCTTGATAGATATAAGAGAGAATAAAGCGTAAAACTTTATAAATAAGTGTAAATTTTAACCTTGTACAATTAATTACTGCAAATAGATTCTTAATAAAAACATAATAGATATAATGGCACACACACACACTACACAAATATTTTACCCTGGAAACCCAAATTGGGAAAATCAATAGCATGTTTAGAGCCGCACCTCTAATATTTTATTCATCATATATATTCATTTTTTACAATACAATGTGTGTGTATCCAAATTAGTAAACAACCCTAATTCCTTAACTGGAATTAGAAATCCATCAGCGAAAACCATGTGCCGAAAACCGCTAAAAACGGACAAAAAATCCACCAATTTTTTTTCTAGGGGTGTTTCTCTCGAACCCTCATACAAGGGGGCTCTTGCCCCTCCATGCACCCGACACAACATGGACACTAGGTTTGGTCGTGCAAAGAAAATAACACATACCCAACAATAAGCCATTAAACTCCAAAGATATCCAAAACATATAGAGAGAAGAACCCTTAAGGTAGGGTAACACCATCGAATACTCCTTATGGAAGGAATCACTCTACAATACATGCTTTCTACAAGAAAATACAATGCAACACACATCCAATACAATGATACTCATGTGTATTTATACTTTCTCATGAGTATTCCTAGGGGTCTATGCCAACTACCCATTATTATATTATTTCCTTTTAATTACATATTGGGCCTATTCCATTATTATGACCACATTACATTCATTATCCCCTTGGGTACCTCCTTAGGCACCCCATATTATCCTCCCTAGGTACATTACATTCCATCCCCCTTGCCATGTTTCATCCTCAAAACATGGGAAGAAGCCATACAATAGAACCTACAGAGCAATGTCGTCAACTGGTACCATGCATGAGCCTCCATCCATCATAGTGAAATTTGGACATGGGGTCCAACTGCAACCTTTCCTCAATCTTGATTCTAGTTTTCTCCTTGGGATCCATGTCTTCACTACACTACTTTTATATCTCCATGCATTTCTTTTAGTACTCCATGTGCCTCCATACTAGTTTCCTTTTTTATTCTATGTTGATCCATAGTAAGTTCGTTGATGCTCACACCCTTGCCTTGATGACTGTTTTTTTATTTGAGTGGTGTGAGTGGTGATATACAACAACCTTGACTATTGGTTCTTCTTTCTTTAACTCTTCAACATGTGGTTCCTTCGAGACATTTAGCTCCTAAACTTCTTCTTCTTGTTTAAGCCCTTCTTGGGGATTTTCTTCATGTGCTTATGTAGGCTCTTCTTTTGATTCAACCCTTGAGAATTCAACTAATGTGTCATTAGGTACTACAATTTGTTTCCTTGCAAGGACTTCTATATGCACCTCCTTGGGCCCTTTCTATTTAATAAGAGAAATATTCTGCAACACAATTTTCTTTTTCTTGCACCAAAGACTCAAAAACTTATTTTGCACATTAATATTAACTATACAATCTGGGTCCATCCAAGGATATCCCAAAACAATATCCACATCATCCATATCAATATGAATGCAACACATATTTATCCATGGCAATCTTCACATCTTTAAAAATTTGAACATTTTCACCCTCAACTCGTGTGCCTTGAATATTCTTTGTGAGTACTTGCAATCTTTTAGCCAAGTTAACATCCATGAAATTATGCTTGCAACTAGGGTTAATAGAAATAATGACCTTGTTTTGCTGATGTTGGTGCACGGTTGTAAGACCCTAGGTTCAATTTATCTAACCAATAAACCTTGTAGATACCGGCCCTTTTAGCATCACCTACATGCATGTGAAGTCTCACCCGAGGCATCTATTGGGGCTGTAGGAACCAAGTTTATGCAGGGATGAGGGGATGGGAGGCTATCATCATGTTCATTCTTACCTGTTTACCCTATGTGAAATATTTTGTATCTCTTTCCCTTGATTAATTAGTAAACTTCAATTATGCAACATCATTGGGACAAAGATTGCAACCTAAACTACTCATTGTAACATTCATCTTTACTACGCATCAATAATATACTACACAAATCTAGATCTAGTTATGCATACATATAACATTCATGCATAATCCCATAAAAAGACATGTAGACATGGTAATTAACGTGGTTCACCCAACTTTGGGCTACGTCCACAATGATTGGCTTCTTTATTATTCTTTGTTCAATTCATCTTAGGATTGAACACTGCGCTTATAATAGATACATCATGATGTATTTCCCCATCTTTCCTAGTCGCTTTGCAATGCAAGCCTCTCTCTACAAAACTCTCCCTAAACCTTCATACATAGACTCTCTCTTATTCTCAATCTATTCTCTCAACATCAAAAACCTATTCTACTCGACCCATTAAATATTTATACATAGAATTTAGGGCTCAAAACCCTACTTGTTTATCCCCCAAAACCCTATAACAACTCATGACAACTCATTGTTCGGGCATGTTTTTCTTGTCTTTGTGTGTGCATGTTGCTTTTACACTCCCAACTACTACTCTTCTCACTTTTGCATGTCTACCTGCTTTTGCGCGAGCCTTCATTCTTCGTTCTTCGAACTGCATGTCCAATAGGGCCCCAATACTCACCTATGGCTTGTCTTTAGCCACTTAGGCCTGTTGTGTCGCACCCCTCCATATTCCATGAACTTTTGGGAGGTTTCCTTTGATGTAGTGACTTCTTTCTTGACTTATGCTTCTTGTTCCAAAATATCTTCTACGACCTGCACAATTAGAGTCGTAAGTTTTTCCTCACTGTTGTGCATTGTCTGCTTTACCTTGCCCTGTGCCACTGCCAATTCTCCTATTTCCCCTAGTGCTTCATCCTGCAACGACACTAATCGTTGTTGGAGGATATTCTGTTGGTCCCTTGTATTTTCTATTTCATTATATGACTGCCTTTGTGCCAGTATGGTCGTCATGCGCTCCGTTGGTGGCAACGTACTTATGTTCTCCAAAGCCTTCTGCACTTTTTCCTACTCATCCTTCAATATAGCTTCCACAACCTTCATTTCTGGATCCTCCATCAGGTTTGTCTAGATCTGGGTGCTTTCCTCACAAAAATTTGCACATTCCTCATCCAACTTCTTAGTATTTTCTATCACGGTCATAGCGATTCTTTCTCTTTCCACCCTTTCCTCTGGTGGTGTTCCTGGCATGGTGCGCAATTGCAAGTCTTCAATCCTGGTGCAAAAGCCTTTAATGACTTTCCTGATGTTTGAGACTTGTTCTTCAAGTGTAACTTCTACCACCATTGGCATTTCTGGAATATCCTTATAAAGTTTTTGGATGGCTTGTTGTATTCGCTCTGCTTGTTGCTTAGCCTTGTCCTTCTCCTTCATTATTATTTCAGCCTTCTCCTCAGCCTCACTCTTCTCCTTCAATATCCTTTCAACCTTTTCCTCAGCCTTGCTCTTCTCCTTCAACATCACGTCAACCTTTTCCTTAGCTGCAGTCTTCTCCCGTATAAGGATTGTATACCCTTATTGAAGTTTTGTCTTCTCTGCAACTACCTTTGCCAACTCACTTGATGCTAATTCTGTGTGAAACCACGTCTCCTGCGTAATGCCAATGTGCAAGCCTTGTAGTACTGTTGTGGGCATCTATGAGATGATTAAGTCCAGTTGACTCAGTCATTGTACCTGCTCCTACATCTCAAGTGTAGGAAACCCAATCACATCTGAAGGTATTCGAGTTCATTTCCTCGACTTTTAAAGGAGGAGGTCAAAGGAAATCGATTTTCTTTAAAAACTTTAGACACAACATATTTCCATAATTGAAATTCTAAAAAAGACTCTATAGTCTATGTCTTGGAACATATTACTACAACTTATTAATGCGATGTAATAATTTATTAGATCTGAGAACAAAACTCGTTGATTGTAACAATACTTCATATTTTTTCTAATATGATCCTTTCCCACAATTTTATGAAATTGTTATTCATTTCATGGTTGTTTTAGATGTTATGTTTACAAATATATATATATGTGAGCTAGCTCACATATATGTGAGCAAGCTCACATATATGTGAGCATGCTCACATATATGTGAGCTTGCTCTCACATATATGTGAGCATGCTCACATAAGCTCACATATATGTGAGCATGCTCACATATATGTGAGCTTGCTCTCACATATATGTGAGCATGCTCACATAAGCTCACATATATGTGAGCATGCTCACATATATGTGAGCATGTGAAATCTTCACCACTCTGCACCTTGTGGCCATCTTTGAAAAGTAAGACGTGACCCCTACCTCCCTAGTCAGGCTTGTTGATGGTCCTTCATCAGGTCTGTGCTTTGGTGTTATCCTCACTACTTCCAAGAGCTGTTGCAGTGTTGTTAACTGTGTCTGCACTGGCTGGTGCAGTTCTTCTTGCTTGCACGATGCTTGCTCTGCTGCTTCTTCTGCGAAATCCTTGACTTGATAACCAATTCTATCAATTCCATCATTTGTCAAAGTATAAATGGTTGGATCTTTGTGATATTTCTTCTTCTTGCACGCAAGGGGGGTTGGTCCCTTGCCCTTGTCTTTCCTTTTCTCTCCAATTGATGAGTATGTTTCCTACGCATGTTCTGTGTCTCTGCCCTGTTCATCACCTTGTCCTTCTACGTCGTTGTTATGGTGCTTTGACTTTGTTCATTCCGCTAGAATATTCCACTCTGGATGCCAATCCTACATGATCAGGTGGATATATTCTTTCGTTATCTTGTATTTTGTTTAGACTCATTCCTCTTGCGAGCCCTTCTTTTCCTGTACATAGATATGATGTCGGCCTGCTTTGAACCGCGCAACTGGGGTGTACGCGTCTACCACTTGTTGTGAAATGTGTGGTGTATTCCTGATGTAGTGTTAAATCATTTCACCATACAAGAAGAACTCAAATTTAATGTTGATCTATCTTCTTTTATTAGTTGTCTACCAGAAGTTCTTGTACTTAGCCACTAAACATGGGTTACCTTTGAGTCCCAAAAACTACGCGTCCTCCAACACTTCCCATGCTGCGAACATAATCAGAATTAGCAGCCATGGATGATAGAACTCCATGCCTCTATCTTGTGCTTCTCAACAGTTGACGAGAAATTGGTTCAATAAGTACGACGCCCAACTCATTGAGACCCCTTTGACACACTTTTTTGCAGCTGTTATCACTCTCGCTGGCACTTGAGATTTTTTTCATTTCCTCAGTAACTTGCATGCTAATGCTTGCATTGAAAGCCTTACTTTTGGGTCACCTATGCTCGACACATTCAATCTGTGCACACCTCTATCTGCATGAATTTTTTCTCTCATTGCCTCTGACAAAGTCCTGTTAGTTTTCTTGTCTACAAACAATGAGTTTGGATCTTGTCCCTGCGTTGGTAATCCTGTGATCCTTGCAATTAGATCTGTATCTATCGATATTGGCCTGTCTAGCCACAAATAACCTCCATGCAAAATATTATTTGTGGCTGGATAGGCTAATATCGATAGATACATACCTGATTGCAAGGATCACATTCTTACCAATACAAGGACAAGATCCAAACTCACTGTTTGCAGACAAGAAAACTAACAGGATTTCGTCAGAGGCAATGAGAGAAAAAAATCATACAGTTAGAGGTGTGCCCCGATTGGATGTGTCGAGCATATGCAACCCAACAGTAAGGCTTGCAATGCAGACATTGGCATGCAAGTTGATGAGGAAATGCAGAAAATATCAAGTGCCAGTGAGAGTGATATCAACGGCGAAAAAGTGTGTCGAATGGGTCTCAATGAGTAGGGCGTCATACTTATTGAACCAATTCCTCATCGACTGCTAAGAAGCGCAAGATAGAGGAATGGAGTTCCATTATCCATGGCTACTAATTCATATTATGTTCACAACATGGGAAGAGCTGGAGGATGCGTAGTTTTTGGGACTCTGTTGGCAACTCCACAATATTTTCACCTTTTAAAGCGACAAATAATATTTCCTGTAGCTGCCTACGCTTTGTCATACAAATATTTCTTTTTGAAGGTGACTTTTCGGCTGTAAAAGGGTGTTTCGATTGTTCCTATTTTATTTTCATTTTCATGCTTCGTTCATGACTAAAAGCATGAATGAAGAATTGAAACTTATAATTGTATTGCAATTATATCTAAGGCTTATGTCTCTAGAAGGGTAAATGTTCTTATAAATCTTTTAAGGAATGTTGTTTTGCTTTGAAGCTTATCTTATATCAATAAAATAGTTGTTTTAAGTTTCTCATGGATTATGAGATATATCTTGAGTACTTGAATGATACACCAAGAATCAATTGACAATAGACTATGAGTTTGTTTCATTTATAATTCTTGGTAAATCTTTTTTCATTTCAAATTGTCATTATTCTTTGGTTTGTAAAACACCTCTTCTCATAACCTTAGAAAATCAACTCCACCCTTTACACAATGATGAGATTCAAACACACTCGGTTGTATCCTGTACTCTGTTTGAAGTGGCAGTTTGAATCGACAGATCTATCATTCCAATTTAAAGTCTTGGGTTTCGTTCTGCACTCTTGGCATTCATTACACAAAACGCCCGATTTTCTGTTTATGAAACCCCTTATGCTCTCATTTTGGTCGCGCTAGGGTAACGGGGAGTCTTATTCCTTTGGTATTCACTCTGGTTGCCTCTGTTTATGAAACCCTTCATGCTCATAGTGAATTTTGGCCGCCTTCGTGCCCGCCTGTCCAAACCCTCATGGCCTCGGTCGTCCGGATTGAGTCAAATGGCCCCCAGACTTTGCTACTGTGTGATGATGCGAGAGAATACCTTAAAAATCAGGGTTGGGTTGTGTTTCTTGAGAAGTTTCAGGGTTATAATTTACAAGCAGCCCAAGAGTTCACCCTCACTTTCGATGGGTGCAGAGCTAAAGTGGGCGACATTCAATTGGAAATCACCGAGGAATTCCTAAGTGAAGCAACAGGTCTTCCCCTTTCGGGCCAAAAATGGTTTAAAACCTCAAAGCTGGACGAGGTACCGTGGGGTCTATTCTTCACCTCCTGAAAAATTCAGTGTTGTGACAAAGGTATGTCGATTTCTCTGTTGAAATATAGATGGCATGCGTTACTGGCTGTGTTAAAGCAATTTGTGACTTGTGAAGGCCGTTACAGCCTCGTCTTCCTTTATCATATAAGATTACTCATGCAGTTTATCGGTTTCCAGTTAAACATGCCTTTTTTACTTATGGAGGAGTTTATATAAAATGGCTAAGAGATATAAAAGGCAGAGTTTGAATTCCAATTTATTCCACCATGGGTTAATTAGGTTGTTGTTAGTCCATCATTTGAAACTACAGGGTGACGACTGGGATACTTTCCTGACTCGAAATGGCTTTATTACATTAAACCCTGTAGAGATTCCTATGGTTGATAAGCTTATGCTAGAAAGGCCTCCTGTTCCTTCCATTGACAGATCAGTTTTCTTATGCAAAGAACCTTGTGATAAGGCTACACTCAATGAGCCTATATCCGAGCAACAGGATGCTCACCCTATGGTCATTAAATCTTCTGAGCGTGAGCAGTATGTTTGCCCTAATACCATTGCAAAGACCGTAAATAAGCACTCGCACAAACTGTCAAAGAACAATTCAGACATAGGGTTTAAAAACAAAAGAGCTGGGAGATTAATCTCGAGGATCTTACGAAATAAATCAAAAGCTCATGTGAGCTCGATCAAATTGATCGAGGTCCATGAAAGCTCTGATTCTGAGATCGAAAAGTTTCTGGCAGAGAAGGACCCTAGTTACTCTAAATCGGATGTCAGTCAGACTTACGATTTTGTAAATAACCTTCCACCATGCCTGAAACACATCAAAGATTTTCCAGGAATCAAACTCAATCAAAAACCCACAGTGGATAGTGGTAGTGTTTTGACGCACAGTCATGTGTTTTCTCAACCAACTGTCCCAGATCTATAGTGTGAAGTGTGTTTACTTTGGATAGGCAAATATTACACATATATTCATGTCCTTCAAGCAAAGATCAAGACCCTCACAGCTCAGATTGACTCATTAACAAGTGAAAACCACAAACTCAAAATCAGTGCACAAAGGCAAGGAAAACACTTGAAAAGGACTGGAAATGTAATAATAAAAAATGTTGAGTGTGTCAAAACAGTGATCAACTCTGAGATTTTATGAGTCAAATTTAGTATTCAGTTGAAAGGTAAGATTTGTTTTTATCTTAGTTGTGCTTTTATTGCTATTTTTCTAATTAATATGGATTGAATTAGATTTATTTTGTTTAAAATAAGACTAGCTACATAATCAACAGATTCTATAGCCAGTCAATTCTCATGTAAAATTTTGGAAAATATTGGCTAAATAAATATTTAATTTATTCATTTTGTTTTTCTTTCAGGATATGATGTATGTTGTGGTGATCTCATAAGCTAGAGCATTTATGGACTTTGTTAATCAATCATTTCCTCTTGGTTTATTTTGTAAATCAAAACAAAAAATTTCATAATCTTGGAGATACAGTTTGATATTGAGTGGCTTTATGACCCTCTATTTTTGTAATTTTGAGATCCTTTTGAGATATGATCCTATCTTAGAAGATAGGATGCTTAGTTTACCTAAACTCTTTAAATACACTGAATTTTGTAATAGAAGACATCTTTGCTGGGAGCAGGAGATGGACGGGTGACTCTAGAACTTAATGAAATAACATTTTACACATTTTGGCTTTAGCCTTCCGTTTATAATGTTATCATTTGTGTTTTGTTATGTCTTGATACATGTATAGATATGATATCTTTAGATTAAAGGATCTGTGATGTGCAAGATACTATATTATAAATAACATCTACAATTTGCTTCTCAAAATACAAATGCTATGATTATTTTTCAGTTAAAACGACAAGGTTTATCTTTCAATTTTGATTGAAAAACGAAATGTACAGATTACTTTCAGATTTGTCTTATAGTAATTATGTATAATCATGAGGTTACAGGTTTATGTTGGTGTCTCTGCTTCAGTCATTAACACCCAAACTGCCAACACATTGTTCTGAATTTATTTAGAACAATCTTAAGGTTCATTGCAGGTTTCCCTCTTGGACATGGTAGTTGGATGTTCTCTAATCATGAAGATGCTTGGATACACGTCACTAATTCACTAACAGGTTAGCTCATTTACATATTTTTGTCATTTTGTTTATCACTGAAATTCGAATGTATGTTTCAGCTTTTGACTATCCATACGTTTTTGTTTCATAGTATTCTTTTTTTATTAGTTTAGATTTATAAAGAAAAAAACAAAAAATATTTTTATGTGCTTTCTTTATCTGTTTCATCGAAGCAAACCATTTTCACATTGAGTTTTTTTGTAAGTTTAGATTAAAACTTGCAGTTTGTATATCATGTACAAAAGTAATGAACATTTTTTCCTTTTAAATATATCTACAATAGTTACATTATACGTATGTACATATATATACAGTGATTAGTAATTAGTTAGTTAGTTCGTTTCTTTTATTTGTTTCTTTTAGGACTTTTAGATTGGATAATGGAGCCATTAAACCCATCGGAACGAGTTATACCAAATGACTTGGGCTATTTAGACATCCCCGGACCAGACTCGTTCTTCCAGTTGACGGACGATCATTTTTGCCTGCCAACAAATGGCGCTAGAAGGAGGGCCTGAATACAATTGATGGCACGTGGAAGTCGTAAGAATCCACCTCCACACACTCACTGTTATGTAGTAACACGTAGTCGCTTAGAAAACAACGTTACTTCTGAAACAACAACTACCTTGAACGAGAATCCTGAGGTTCTCGTTGAGCCAGTAACACCAAATTCTCAAGGGGTCGACGTACAAGAAATCGTTCGTCGGTCACTCTTAAGGACACACAATGCTTTGGCCCGTATCAGACAACCTAGTAGGCCTCTCAATCAACCTTTAGATTTCTCGGATATCAGAGAGCAACTTGAAGGTACTGGTCTACGCTTGGATCCTTTAGGAGATAATACCACAGATCCCGACCACACCCCTACTCTTGCAGCCGGAGGATTTGGTATCCCACCTTCACCACCTGATTCATCTCCTTCCTCTTCAGGAGAAGAGTCATCTGACGAAGGAAATTCTTCATCTGAACCATCTCAGCCTTCGACACCACCTACACCCATGGAAAATCAAAACAATCCCGTCAGACCTTGGCTCGATCAAGATGCTGTGGTTGTACCTGGACCCCAACACCCTTTACCTAAACACCCGGAGAAATGGTTACCTAAGTTCGATCCAGATTCTAAGCAAATCACCGAAGATCACATAAAGAAATTCATGCTAGCCATTAGACTCCGAAGTGTAGAACATGAAGATGTAGTATGTAGACTTTTTCCTTACACGTTTGAGGGCAATGCCTCTACATGGTATTTAGCCCAACAACCTCACACCATTGTATCCTGGGACAAATTCGAGTCCTGTTTCCTAGAGAAGTTCGGAGATGATAAATCTCCTGAAGTCTTGGTCATGGAACTCTCCATCTTAAAGATGAAACCTAAGGAGAAAGTAAAATATTTTAACCAAAGGTTCCTCATGTTAAAAAATCGAATCCCCATCGATGCAATGCCCGCGGAAAGCCTTATTGTGGCATATTAAATCTCTACACAATAATATAGAAATTTGGGTTAAAAGGTCTAAGAAGTCAACGTTACTAGAAGCCTTCGAGGAGGCAAGTCAAATCGAAAAAGATATTTTGAGCTTGAAATATAATCTTAGATATGAGGCAGAAATAACCCCACCTTCTAAAAAAAAAATAGAAATTCTTCCTAGGCCTCCCCAAACCAAAACACAATCAGAAACCTCAGACTTAGAAAGTTTACAATAGGTTGTCCAAAAATTATTGAATCAAGTCGTAGACTTGAGGAGATCAACTGAAGAAGCATCTTCGAGTAGAGGAAGTTACAAACCTCCTTTCAGAAAACCTTTTCCCTCAAACCGACTGAATCCAACCCCTGAGGGTCTGAATTTCGAAAGCTTACAATACGCTATACATACTATCCTTGAAGCACATGATAACTTAGTCCCCCTTGAGAATTCTGAAGATGTAGTTGAAGAAGAAATAGCCGAAGAAGAGGAATCATCTCCCAATGTCTTCAAACATTTTTCCGACAGTATTTTTCAAGCCAATTTTGAAACTGTCCATCCTTACAAGACTAGAAGCAAAACTCAAAGTAAACCCTCTTCCGAAATAAGTGATAATGTGCCTCCAAAACAATTTAAACAAACTGAAACAAAACAGAATTCAACATCCCCAAGTTTAGAATATGATTTAATCGAAGATCTAAAGAAACTTAGAGCTAATATTTCTGTTTACGAACTTTTGGAGTTTCCTTTTCTGCTACAGAAAATGCTTCAGAACATTGCAGAAAACAGTGAAAACAACAATCTGAATAGAAAGAAAATTGCAGAAATCAGTTTTAAAACAACTCAAAAGGTCCCTGCTAAAACAACACTTGAACCCGAAGATAAAAGGGACCTCACTGAAAAAACTGTATCAAATGTAGATAAATTAATTTCAGGGACAACGACTAAAAATCAGCAGAATATTGCTATTAATACTCGCAAAAATGTCCCACCTTTCTTATTAAGTTTTGAAATTTTCAATAGAAATGTACATAATTGCATGGTATATTCTAGCGCATCATCAAATGTGATGCCTTTGTCTGTTTGCCAAAAAATCAACGTTGAAGTTCAACCTTTCAGTCTTNTGTACTCATTAGGCTATCCTCTAATCCTAAGGTTCACCAAATTATTGATATCATTGTTTTTGACATCCCTGAAGTTTATGGTTTATTCTTAAGCAGAGATTGGTCCGAACAACTGCATGGATACTTTGCAACAGTCTGGCCTAATTTGTAGCTACCAGAGAATGGAAAGCCAAAGAAAATTATGATTAATCGTGAACGTTACCTCAAGCACACTGTGACGAATTTGAACGACGCTAATGAACCATTTACTGCTTCCACTAATTCACTCGAACTTCAGGGAATGAACACCTTCTTCAGTAACTTCATGGATGAAACCTCCGCCATCACTGATCCAGAACAACAATCAGAGCTCATAACATGCACCCAGTCAACAGCTTCACCGAATGCGCCAAACACCGCCAACGAAGCTCAGATATGGTCACTTTACTTCGATGGATCCAAATCCAAAGAAGGATCTGGTGCAGAGTGTGTACTCATCGACCCGGCAGGCAATAAAACTTTTATCGCTTGTTGTTTAGAGTTTGAATGTACAAACAACACCGCTGAATATGAGACACTTTTGCAAGGACTCAGGAAAGTGGTAGATATGAACGTACATAACTTAATGATATTCAACAATTCAAAAATTGTGGTCAGACAAGTAAGAAATTCCATACACTACCTATCACCGCACCTGAAAAGTTATCAAACCGAGGTATGGAATCTAATGCACGAGTTTTATGCATTTAACATCAATTCCATTCTGAGATAAAACAATTCTGAGGTTGATTTATTAGCTAACGTCGCTTCCAAACTTTTGCCCGCAGAAGGTCTTTCTCCAATTGAATTTTCAATTGAGTTGGTTTTTAGACCATCAATCCCAAACAATGTCACTAATTTGAGAGTGTTTGATGATGATTGTCAGATCATCAGTTTTTTGCACATGGAGGACACCTTCCAAGGTGTGGTTATTGATGAAGGCACCCATGATGAAGATCTCCACAATTTTACGGTAATATCCAACCCGAGGTCTCTCGAATCAACATCGGATCTGGTAAATTCTATCCCTAAATCTGTGGTAAGACTAGAAAAGTTTTATGATTTGCATGATAAATTCAGAAAATCGGTAAATTGTAAAACAAACAGTTCTTCCTTGACTCATGAAAAGGTAAATCTAGGGACTAATGATAATCCACAATATATCAATCTGGGAACGAGATGTTCCTAGCAAGAGCGGTCCGCTTTTATAAAACTGTTTAGAGAATTCAAGGATGTCTTTGCTTGGACATATGATGATTTGAAAACTTTTGACCCTAACATAATACAACATATCATCCCCATGAAACCCCAGACTCAATCTTTTCAACAAAAGCTGAGAAAAATGCACCCTAAGCTGGAACCGACAATCAAGAAAGAACTAAATAAATTATTGAATGCAAAGATAATCTTCCCAGTAAGACACATACAGTGGGTGTCTAACCTTGTCCCTGTAAGGAAGAAAAGTGGTGAAATTCGACTCTGTGTTGATTTTCGGAACTTGAACCGAGCGTCTAACAAAGACAATTATCTTGTTCCTCCAATGGAACAAATTCTTCAACAGGTATCTGGTTCCGAAAGACTGTCACTACTAGACGGTTTTTCAGGATACATCCAGGTCCTCATGTCTCCCCCAGACCAGTTAAAAACCACTTTTCGTACCCCATGGGGTACTTAGGCCTATAGGAAAATGCCTTTTAGGCTTATCAATGCCGTGGCCACTTTTAAGAGAGCAATGGATATTGCTTTTCGTGGTCTCATCAATCAATCCATAGTGGTCTATCTTGATGACGTTACTGGTTACTCCAAAAACAAGAAAGATCATTTGTCTCACCTTAGGTCTGTCCTACAACGATGCCGCAAGTACGACATATACCTAAACCCTAAGAAGTCTATCTTTGCAGTGGAACAAGGCAAACTTCTTGGATTCATAGTATCCAGTGATGGGATGATCATCGATCTCGAAAGAACTCAAGCCATTGCTAAACTTCCTCCCCCTTCCTCCAAAAAATCTATGCAATCTTTTTAGGCCAGATCAATTTTGTTAGAAGGTTTGTCCCGAGTTTTTAAGAAATGGTAAGGCCATTGCAAAACTTAATTAAAAAGGATGTTCAGTATCATTGGGGGCCGCAGGAAAATCAAGCATTCAATTCCATAAAAAAATCCATAGTGGAGGCTCCTTCCTTGATGAGTCTTGATTTTTCACGAGATTTCACCCTTTATACTTTCGCCTCTGATCGATCTTATGCCACTGTGTTGACCCAAAAGAACACTGAAAGCAATGAAATCCCCATTGCCTTTATGATCTCAGCCTTCAAAGGAGCAGAGCTTAATTACCCAGCTGTAGATCAACAAACTTATGCAGTTTTCAAAGCAGTAAAACATTTTCGATCATATTTACTAAAATCCAGAACTAAAGTCATTGTGCCTTATCCTGCTGTCGGAAACTTATTAGTACAAAAGGAATTGGGTGAAAAATGGGCAAAATGGATGACATCGTTACAAGAGTATGACCTCGAAATTACCCCTGCACAAATTGTAGAGGTCAAGGTCTGTGCAAACTAGTGGCTAATTCAGTTGAAGAGCAACAAAGTCAAATTAATGTCTTAGCTGTAAATCAACATAGTCAAAATCAAATATGTTGTACACAAGTTGTTGCTAATTCTTGGTTTGATGACATTAAGTTTTATCTAACACACGGTTCTTCTCCTCGCCATCTCAAACCAAAAAAGAGAAAAGCATTAAGACTAAAATCTGCACCTTTCCAGCTGGTAAATGGTGTATTATTCCGTAAAATTTTTGATAACATCCTCATGCGTTGTTTGGAAAGAGATGAAGCAGAGAAAGTATTATCTGAACTTCATGCAGGTGAAGCTGGTGGGCACTTTGGTGGAGACACCACTGCTCACAAATTATTAAGAGATGGGTACTATTTTCCCACATTGTTCAAAGATGCCCATGCATTATGTTGTAAATGCATAATCTGCCAAAAGGCTGCTGGATGAGTTCAGAAGGCAACATTCCCTTTGCAGCCTGTTTCGGTAGATTCTCCTTTTCAGTAGTGGGGTCTTGACATTATAGGGCCGATTAACCCCACTTCCTCGCAGTAGCATAAGTACATCATTACAACAACGAATTATTTTACCAGATGGTCCGAAGCTGCACCACTAAAAGTGGTAAACACTAGTTAGGTAATATTTTTCCTTAATTCAAACATTATTACTTGATTCGGTATTCCTGAGTGTTTGGTCTTCGATAATACTTCCTACTTTTTGTCCCTTAATATGAGTGTTTTTGCTTTGGAAAAAGGGATAAAACTGAAATACTCTGCCAGCTATTACCCCTAAGGAAACGACTTAGTAGAATCAACAAATAAAAACCTGATCAAAATCATCAAGAGGGCAGTTTTCGAAAACCACAAAAACTGGCACAACGCACTTTCTAACGCGCTCTGGGATGATAGGGTGAAACCGTAAACTTCTATTGGTAATTATCATTTCTTTATCGTCTACGGAAGATAAGTGATTCTCTCTCCTCATGTTCTACTTCCCTCTCTACAATTATCACAAACAATTCAGGAAGAGGATTGTCCTCCTCTTGAAAGTCGAATCAATGCTTTGCTGAAATTAGAGGAAGTAAGAGCACAAGCAAAAGAGAGACTGGATCAACATCAACATATTGTTAAAAGTTGGTTTGATTCAAACTCTGCTTCGGATAGGAACTTCGAGGTAGGAGATCTGGTTCTCAAATGGGATAAACCTCATGAGGGAAAAGGGGAACATACCAAGTTTCAAAACCTGTGGTTGGGACCCTTTTTAATTGCTGAAAAACTAGGTCCTAGCTCTTTCCGCCTACAGAATTTAGAGGGAAAGCCAGACAACTTCCCAGTGAATTGTCGAGCTCTCAAAAGGTATTTTTCGTGATAGTTTCAGATACACCTTTTTTACATATTTTTCTGTTTTGATTAATTTTATTTCCAGATTTTGGTTATTTTCATCTTGTTTGTTTTCACTGCTTTTGAGGTTAAATTTATGTCTGTGTCACCCTTTAGTTCATGGAGGGGAGCTAGAATGCATCATTATGAACCAACTGTTAAGGTCCTCTCAAGAGCATCAATGCTGTGAATTTCTAAAACACAGACTAACTAAATAAAATTTCTATTTGAAACAGACTTCCTGGTCTCACTTTATAATTATGAGCAGACACGATCATCTTTAAGGTTTTTTACGCTGTCCCAGCTTTTAAAGAATGCAACTCAAGTATGCCTTCTTGTCCTTGAAAAATTGGTTTCATCAGGAAACTAACTTCATATCATAATGAAGGTAACTAAGCAGAAAATTAAAGGCTGAAAAATAACAAGTGTTCTAAAGACTAGATTTTTCAACATCACCTCGCTCTTCTGAATATCTTTAAAATTCTATCAAATTGTAAACAATTTCTCAAGAGTTGTGGGAAGTGTTTGTAAACCCGCTGGGATACTGAACAGGTCTGCTGGCAGTGGGTAAATGCATACATGATGCCAAGACAACTTCATCGGGGTACTGAACAGGCCTGCTGGCAGCGAAGCAATGTCAGGTTAAAGAAAATTCTCAGGTATAAATTTTGATATTAGTCATAAGCATCCTTCATTTTGAATTGAAATTTATTGGACAGGGTATGCTGGGTATGTGTTATATTCTTTGCATGTGTGTGTGTGTGGGTGCGTCAAATACGACAACTGCGTCTGACGATCCCTTCACCTAGATTTTTTGGGCGGTTTTTGCTATTTTTAGCGGATTTGTAAATTAATCCCGGATTAAGGGATTAGGGTTTTGGTATCTACGGAATACCTAAAAACATTGTATATATTGTATGGCGAATGGTGAAATTCGATATAATGAAAATAAGAAAGGTTTTACCGGTTGAGGGTTTCCGGTATAAAATCTTTGTGTACTCTGTGTATGAGCG